>JXSR01S007852.1:0-12525 GCA_000969725.1 Ophiothrix spiculata
TAAAACTTTGAACTCGAGAGTGCAGTATAATACTAAATCCTAATTAGATCGCGTGTTTCGTTTGAAGCTTCAAAATCATGTGATACAAGCAGAGAAACAATGCATTTTGTTTCAGGAGACTAATGTACTGCGACTTTCAATTAGACGGGAAAATAACGAAGACATAAAATACCGACGGTGTCATTTTGGACAAAATTATTTCGGTGTGTTAACATGAATTTAAAGTTAGAATCTACAGCAATTAAGTTGTATTTTACTTTCAGCTTTACATTTACTTTCATTTCTGCAGGTAGGTTATATAAAGTCGTTTCATTTTAAGACTTTTTGCTTTGGTTGATTGTCCCACATTTCCAGTGGCGGTGTCAGAAAAGGGGAGGTGAACCTTAGGCGAAAGAAACGACAGAGGGGTATTATGGGCCATACGAGTAATAAGTACCCGAACTTCTCCTGAGAGAAATTCAAGCCAATGATAGCGCTCGCGTTAGAACTGCGGCTTAATTTTTCCTCGGCAAAAAAATAGCCAATCACAGCTCTTTTTGCTACGGTATTTTCCATGGATGCATATTGACAAGACTCTGAATAAACAATTAAGACCTCCAGCCTGAACCTTCGAAGCAAGAAATCTTACCGAGAACCTCATTGAAACCCCACGAAAACTCGTTTGGCGATGGTTCGTCTGCTGGCGTCTAGGCGAGTCTTGTAAGATGACGGTGGGGTAGTTGATGGGGTAGATCAACAGAATCAAACGGGGAACAGAACTCAGAGCGAGAGCAAGTAGTACATTTATCATACTTGGCCTCGTTCTGAGTTCTGATTTCCCGTCCGGTTCTGTGGATTTACCCCATTAACGGCGGGAGTATGTCAATTATAGGTATGGTCTGTATGTGTATGTATGTATGTAAAATTAATCGTGATACCACTGCCTTGTCACATCTGTATCTCCGCGTGCGGAGATCCAGATGTGATAAAGCAGTGATATATCTCTGCATGCGGAAATACATACCACATTTGGTCACATACTGATTTTGTACATTTTGAATACCTGAAAATGTCTTTGTCATTTTTATTCATTATGTTGCATTCATTTTATCTTTAGAATGTGAATGGACCCTGGTTTTTAAAGCAATAGCAGATGTTTCCAATGATGAAGAAGCTAACCTACTTAATGACCCTTTTTTACTCTGGCAAAGTGATGCCGCTTACAACGAATGTGTCGATGAGGCGAGATTACTGAACTCTCAGTACAGAGATCACTACAAAAGTTCACTAGTTCTGGATTGGGAAAACTTAGATATATTAAAGGTAAGATGAGATTAAGGTCTGGGTAAAATTCCGTGTGAAGCCAATACTTTTTTTTTTGAATTTCAGCAATATATTTGTGCATTTGCTCTGCCTGTTTAAGGCAAACATCATTTTAGAAAAAAAATGTTATAGGAAAGTACTTGAACTATTTTTCAAAATCTTTATCTTCGTGACATTAAAATTTTAAATGAAACAACCGATATTTTTATTTTTGGCCGAGGATATTGACACGATCATCGTGTCTTTAGCCATTTAGGCTATAGACACGATGTATATGGTTTATAGAAATTTTAATTATTGTATCTGTATTGTATTATCTATTATTGTACTATTTAAGATTACTCTGTTATGCGCTTAGACCTTACTTAAGAATAAGCGCACTATAAAAATAATATGTATGTATGTATGTATAAACAGGCCTATTATAGGCATTTTATGGCCAAATAAAAAGGAAAGACTCCTGCCTAAATCATGTAAATCGAGTGACTTGACAGGTATGACTACTAGTATAGTGCACAACCGTTTGACTACAACTTGATCTGCACTTCGGAAATGTACTTTAGCCTTAAAAGGCTACAGTCCCTAAAAACACAACGCTCTGCTGAATGTCATGTTTACTGCAAGTTTTTACCTACTTAAACCTATCAGAATATCACAATTTTTAGCAAACATATTGAATAGAGTCTTTAGTTTGTACAAGACTAGTGATTTCACGTCAATTATCAAGGTCAAAATGACGCCTAAAGACTACTTCGACAAAGTTGACCCCTTTTCGCCGAAACCTCATAATTTCATGATGTTTAAACAATTCGACTGTTTTCAAATTTTGACAGATTGTAGGCTTGATACTTCTTATTGAATTACAAAAAATGTTTTTTAAATATGCCGAGTTGATTTTGAATGATAATGTAACAAACCCGCGTTGTTTTGCCCGAAAATCCGGACGTGACTTACGACTCTGAGTTCGTCATGTTTGAGCTGTGAATTGCCTGTTTTAAGAATCTAAATTATCTACATTTTGTCTGATATATGCATTTGCATAATTTACTTACAAATTGAGCATTCCAATGAGGCAAAAATTGCAATTTTTATGTAAACAAAAGAAAAAACGGCATTCTAATGTTTATGTTTTAGATTTTAGTTCACGATCTCAACACTGCCTTGATAGCTCAGCGGTAGATCCCTCGCTTCGTAATGCATGACTGGCCCCTGCCATAATCTATGGTTCGAGTCCCCGCAAATGCAGTGGAAACTATTTATCTTTTCATGATTAAAAAATAGTTAGGATTCACATTTTCCTGAGCAGATGGATTCCCTCTACCCTTAAACTTAGATGCATTTACATTTGACACTCCTGTGTGGAAACTCCCAATATCTGCGTGTTTCTGCTGACCATCCACTAACAACCGGCATGTCTTACCCGGTATTTACCGGTTGTTCGTGATTCGGCTCATCAACACCCTTCACGTTTCTACTCAAGGAAAGGCGATTGAAGTACCTACTAACCATTCGACCTTCGCGAAATTTAATCAGCTGAAAAACCGGACGTGCGCGGAAACCTGGGACGTGCGGAAATTGTGGGCGATTTATTTTGAGGTTAACAACAGCGCAATGGCGCTGGTGTTACCCAAAGAAAGTGCGTTGAAATTACTTTCAACATATTTCAAAAAAAAAAAATGAATGTAAAATTTAAAAAAAAATGTCAACAAAATATCAGATGTTCACACTTACTGAATTCGGTGACCTCAGGAAAGAATATGTGGTGACCTCTACATTCTATACTTCCGGTTCAATCGGAATCGGCAACCGTTTTTGTTTCTCCTGTTGATTTGATCCGAAGACACCGGGCTAGAACCACCTCAATAGACGGTTGTTGCCGATCGTTTTGGTTTGACAATCGGAAAATTCAACACCCGTTCCAGTTTCTGTTGAACACTCCAATCAGAAACACTCGAAGACAACAGGTAACACACGGCAACCGTTTGTGAGTAGAAACAGGAAGATTGACCCAAACCTACCTTCCAATCACCTGGGCAATCACCCTCCTGATGGTGCGTCCAGAGTCCAGCGATTTCATCACTGCAACTATGTATCCCTCGGTACTGGCTATGAGATTAGCTGTCGCGGTTGTAGCTTATAGCTTATAGCTACGGCAGACGACCATAAAATTGCAATTTCGATCAGTTGTGATGCAGCATGACGCATTTAGGCCTACATATTGCCGGGAGAATAGTTTATTTAACTAAAAATGACGTGTACATCAATATATTGGCTTGTCGTGCTTTCTGCAAAATTTTCTAGATGCGACAAGGTCAAGTTTGCGCACTTTTTAATGTCACACCGGTCGTGTGACCACCTCAACAAATACTCTGAAACAAGCTTTATTCTCATAACATACGTATTAGTATACAATTAATTATAATTGCACGGCATGAACAAACCTATGCGATGTTACATAAAGCAAATATTGACTGCATATATTTGAGCAACTGTCTCGTCTCGACACAGATAAGTCAAGTTGACACCATAATATTTGTTTACCTAAATTGTAGTAAAATGGGTAAATTACTTGTATCATAGGCCTACCATAATCTTCATTTATAAGATAACCTAACACAACATGTTATCAATCATTGCTATAGGTGAAGCTGTCATTGTTAACGGATACAGGCGAGGAGCTAATAAGTTTGATATTCAACGGTACCGATTCCGATAGATTTACGTGGTTTTCGAAAAGTCGCCTTCTTCATTCTCCTTGGGAGGATATCTTCAGGGAACCTCAAAACTACTTTTCTTTAAACGGGCAAGTATAAGATGACACAATTAGTGATGACACAAGTCTAAAAAAGATTGTAGTTAAAAGGTTTTACATTTTAGGCACGGGGGGGGGGGGGGGGGGGGGCGTTACGTCTACAGATTTTGAAACTCCCATTCAAAAAACTTGAATTTTAACTAAAGCTCCAAAATTTCATTTGATGCCCTTACTTGGCGTATAAAAATATACAGATTCCAAATCCTTTGGGGTTGGGACTTTAACTTTTTTGAAAAATAAACGGATTTATAATTACGGTTAGTGTGACGTCATACGAGACTGCGCTTTGTATGTCTGCCGCTTCGCATCGTGAATATAGGGTCGTTTAAGCCAGGGTGTGAGTATTTTAAAATCCCTTCCATGATGTGCACCCGGGTTACGTGGTCGAGTGGACATCTGTCTGACACGCGGAAGGTCTGTGGATCGAAATCCTCATCAGAATAATTTTTGGGTCTCATTTTTTTCTTCTCAAACCTTTTTTTCTTATGACTCTTTATCACTATCCATCTATCCATATTTAAAAAAACAAAAGAAACATCGATAGACTTTTTTTCAAATACCAAAACAAATATGATACCATGATCAAGAGCCTATATTCGGCATGCACTGCAGTGAGCTAGCTGCATGATCGTGCAACATGACTCATGAGCATCAAAAAGTTGGTTTATTTATATTTTTATAATGATTAAATACACATAGGGTCTATAATAGAAAAAGATCCTGGTTGTGATTTCGGGCTTTATATTTTGCAAATTAGTAAAACTTGGTAAATATTTCAAATAAATCTTCTAATCAAAATTAAATACGTGATCATCACCATCCCGTACATTTTTATTGAAGGCAGTATATTTTTGATTTTGGTGGTTTCGATGGTGCCGTGCGTGGAAAAAGGGATCGTCCTACCACCACTGATTTTAGGCTACAAATATCAAAATAATAGGCTTTGGTGGTTTAGCTTGCTATACTCATTATATATTAGATAACCAAGGCATTGTGCCTTGGTTATCTAATATATCTAAGCAGAAAATAGATGGCTAAAACAAAACAAGACACAAAAACAAAATATCAAAGTCATATCATTTGCATAATAATAGGCATATCACAGTGCATGCCTCTTACGCCTGCTGCACAGACACACACAGGCAGCACACACCATTTTTCACTCAGGAACCTATTTTCAAAAAATAATTAAAAATATAAATCATGCTTCAAATAAAAAATGAAAACAGTCTTTATTTAATATATACATTGAACAACAAATATGTAAAGTTTGAAAGTTGTAGGTGGAAGGGAAGTATTTATATTATTTTTTTTTAAAATGTATGTTTTTCATGTCAAGCAGTGCCGCACAGGCTGATTTTGACACTTAGTTGAGCACCATCATTTTAGCCAACCCCTTGTAGAAAATGGAATACCTTCAAGTGTTTCATTCATATAAATAGCCTGATATTACCATATAAGGTAGCTGAAATGACCCTTGACCTGCTAGAAGTGCAGAAATTTCAATAGCTGCTTCTGGGAAAAAGTTATGATGGATAGAATGGATTTCAAGAAACAGCGCTTTACTCCGCTAAAAATCGGCTATTTTTAATTTTGAACATATGCTCTGGTAGCTGAAAGTGTGTACTTTCTTGTCATATAGTTCATTGTTTTGTACAATAAATGAAACATTTGAAGAGAACTGAGAAAAGTTAGAACAGCAACAGCGAGATTGTTACCCAACTATGAGAGGATGGCTGATCACACATCAACACTGTACAATTTGTGTGGATGGGCGGCACAAGAAATCAACCTCCTTATCACAAACGGAGAATGTCCCGGTAAGTTTGATGAACTTTTATTACTCTACACATTTGTATAACCAAAATTACTTAAAAAAATTTGCAATAATGATACATAAATTGCTTTAAAATTGTGGATAAAGTTAGATTTTCTAAATTTGGGGAGTAACAGCGGTGAATGCAAGGGCATTGTTGTTGTTTTATCTGCGTGCATGGTCTATGCAGTGTTTACGTGCACAGCTGTTGTTTTGGCTGTGTAGCATAGTGCGCTTACTCCCCAGTTAATTGGGAGAATTGTTGTTTCTTTGGCAGAAATTGCAAATTTTAATGTATTTTCTTGTGTATTTAGTGAAAGAAATATAATAATTTTGCATTTTATTTCCTCCAATTCAATAATATGGCAAAAAATATCATAAATGGTACTGCAATTAATGAAATAGGCCTATGCCACATGTATTTAATGTTGTATCACGAACCACAAAAATAATAATAGAATTCTTATAACAATGTTAGATCATGTATCCCATCTATTATGATCATCATATATTTACATGAAAATGTTCATTTTGATCAACAATGTGTAACCAGATCAGGTGATTAAAATTGCTATTATTTCAAATTGCAATTTGAACTTGTATGAGCTACACTAGCTGGCAGTAAGGCCCTATCCGATGTTGGAATGTGTAACAAAGCTGTTGAAATAGGAATTTTACAAAGAAAAAATTCATTCATTTGTAGAAAATAAAAAAATGATATGGATCTCCTTCCCTGATTTTCAAAAAGTCCAGACGTATACACAAAATTTGCTTGGCCTTAAATCCAAGTCCTTAAATACGCATGTAGTGACTTACAAAATGAAAGGTAATTTATTGATGTACTGTTTTGATTTTCTGTTTCCTTATTTTGCAGACCACTGGCAAGACCAACCAATTCTTACTATTGCTTTGATGGAACTTGTTCGGAAAGCTGGAGATAGTGGGAAAAAGAGTACGTCACATTTGCTTGTCTCCTGATGGCTCCGATTTGGTTACTTACAAAGGAAAAGTTATCAGAGAGAGTACGTCAAAGGAAATCGAGGAGTTGATGGAGGATGAATATAAGAGTTACTTTGAAAAGGGGTTCACATTTTACACATTAATCTATGATCCTCCCTATAACAAACTATTCTGTTATCCTCTAAAAAAAAGAGTGGGATGATGAGCTTCTCTCTGTCATGTAACTTGTAAGCCATTTGCAAATTTGTGATGTCAATTTTCAAAAATCAGAATTCATCATTATTAATATTACATGTATGAGGCTCAGGAGAAAGTTGCTTTTGTGTTCAAATCAAAGAGACATGAAGAGCCATTTATAACATATATTGTATGTAACAATATTAATTGTACATGAACATGTATGATGTACCATGAATTACATGCAGTTTTCAGAAATTGCAATTCACATGTGAATTGAACACAAATTTAAAAGTACATACATTGTATTGTATGCAGGCCTATTGTGTTTTCAACATTTTATTAGAATTTTAACTGATTAGGCCCATTTTAAAAAATCAAATACAGGGCATGTAATTTCATCTTGTACATTTACATGTATTGTAGTTAAGGTTAATTTAAGGAAATATTTTGTATCTGTGTGTACAAGCAATATAAATATTGCATGGGATTATAATTAAGCAGGCAATGCAATAAGTGTCAACATTTGCAGCATACATGTAGGCTTCTGCTGAGATTTTAACAAGTATAATTGTACAATTATAGACCTTTTGTTTTGAATTGCCATATTCTTTTGGTAACATTTGGGGAGTTCAAAAAAGAACTGAAACTATTCTAATAGGTTCAATTCAAATTATTTCAAAATTTGGTGAGTATGCGATTCATAGATTTTGAGTTACAGCTTGTTAAAGTTTTACGCATATTTAATGAGGCAATCTAATATTGCCACATATTTTCTATCAAATGTACAGGTTCCCATGCTTTTAAACTGTTTTTAAAAGTATAAGATGTAGTTTCAAATACTTTAATGTTATATACTTGAATTCAGCATATATTCAAGAATTTGTGCATGTCGAAAAAATATCGTCAAAAAACGCCTAATTTGCATATTAGGAATTTGCATATTTAATGAGCTAATTTGCATATTTAATGAGGTAATCACATAAAAAGTAAATATTATGATACAACTTGGGAAGCTTTATCACCATACCAAATTTCAACCTTGTACTACTTTTAGAAGTTGAGATATTCATTTTACGCATATTTAATTAGCTGACTTAGTCATTTTTTGCTATTTTACCAAGTTGCGGGTGTTAATTTAAGACAAAATAGTGATTTCATGGATCTATTGTACAAATTTGAGATCAGTGACATGGCTACTGTTAATAAAATTTGATAAACCAATGAGAGTTGTCTTTATTCTGTAATTTGCAGTCTTTTTGAGTGAATAATTTGGATTTTGTGGGTGTGCAAAGTGTTAAAAATCTCATTTTTGGCCAAAAATGTCAAATTATTGCAGGTTTCCGGGCTTATTTCCAAAACTTTGCGGAATCATATCTCGAGAACCGTTCATCCGATTTTGATGATTTTTTCACAAAATTTCATATTTTATCTTGCTCTTTCAAACTAGACCAATTTTGCACTCCCCACAAGTAGTTCAAATTTTCGTGTGCTATACCTAATAATAATGTCGGCCATTTTGCACTCTTAGAAAGAAAGTATCAAATATGAGACAAAAAGGATCAATTTTGATCCTTTTTAGGTATCAAATATGAGCTTACCCTTTAAGGATCAAAATGATCCCAAAATAAGGATCACAATTTTTGATCCGAAAAAAGGATCAAATATTTCTTATAAAAAAGATCTGCATAAAAACATCACACTGAAGTGACCCTAGCAGGGTTTGAACCCACGCCGCACTTATACCTGCTGGTAATTACGAGACCAATGCTCTAACCACTCGACCACGGGACTGTGTGATGAAATCAACGTATTTATACATGTTACACCATAGTATACATTCCCCGCTGTGTAGCGGTAATGGGGTGTACTCAAATATGAAACAAAACATCACGTTGCATCCAAACGCGGTATCAAAATGTGAGCTCATCCTTTCCGTATCAAAGTAATCCAGAAATACGGATCAAAACTTTGGTATTGTAATCAAAAAGGATCAAAATAAAATGATCCTAAAAAAGGATCAAAAATGATCCTGGTGAATTTGATCCATTTGTATATATTGATCCGCAAAAGGATCAAAAGTGATCCTTAAAGGATCAAAAGTGATCCTTAAAGGATCAAAATAAAATGATCCCGAAAACTACTCGTATATTTGATCCCGGCCTTCTAAGAGTGTGGATTTGGCGGCCATTTTGGGTGTCTTTTTGGAAAAGTCAGTTGAAATTTATCCCGTGGTAGTTTCTCAAAAACGAAAGCACTTACGAGGCGAAAATTTGGCATGGAAATAGGCTAAGGAGATCAACACAAGATAACGTAGCCCTTTTTTCAATTTTTCCTCCATATTAAAAATCTGATCAATTTGTCCTAAAATATGCAAAATATTCTCAAAAAACACCCTTTTTCATGTTTTTTTTTTTAAATTTAAATTATCAAAATGTAGACACAAAATTGAAAAAGGGCTATGTTATCTGTTAGTATATATATGCTTAGGAACATTTCTGGTCAAAAAGAAACACGATTTAGTTTTTCATGTGGACATGGGTACCCTGGGATAAAAATCACCAAAAAATCCATAATTGCCGAGATTATTATGCACATGAGATGATTTTTTTTCTTGTTGCAATCTTCTAATTTGATCATAAGTCACAACATATCAAAATATGAAGTCTCTGGGACCAAAAACAAAAACAAAACAAAACAAAAAATTATGGTAGACCATTACCTTAAAACAGAAAGACATTGGGATTACAGCTAATATTACCTTGATGCATTTAGATTTTACGCTTTTTTATTTGGTAGCTGAAAAAGAAGTATAGACTGACCCTAAAGCAAATCTAGTCATCGAGTATACAATGGTTTATAATGACATTTGGCAGTGGCGTAGCCAGGCCTTTCTCCAAGGGTGGGCAAACCACCCAAGATTTCTCCAATGGATTTTATCGAGCGACTTTACAGGGGTTCCAAGGGGCCGACTCGGCCGGCTTTTTCAAGAAAAACCGCCAAATATTGTGCTTTATGAAGTTTTCAACCTAATTTTTAGCAATTTTCAGCCCTAATTGTCGTAATTTTATGGGAAAAGGCCAATTTCCTGCCCCTTTATTTTTCTCCCAGATCTTCAAAATTTCTCCAAAAAATTTCCGAGGTGGGCATTTCGCCCACCTTGCCCACCCCTGGCTACGCCACTGACATTTGGTAGGAAATGATTATGATTTTTAAATGCATAGTCAATGAAATGTATTAATTATTGAAATCATGAATTCCATAAATGCCTTGTACGGGTAATGCCAAAACATTAACATTTGCATCCCTTTTATTGACATACTTTCTCATTAGCTCCACCGTTCCGGTGAAACAGGAATGAAAGTCCCCCGTATTCATTGTCCGGGTTGTACAGTAAAGTTTAGGCTAAAAACTCTCACGCAACATTAGTTTCACACTTTATTCCGTTATGGTCTACAGAAGGCGAACTACCATTTCAGGGGGACTAAGATTACTGTCACACCGTGCCACAGCCAAGGTTCCATTCGGATCCATTTCATATCACAAATCCAACCTTCAACACCACCGTACGCTAACCAAGGAACCCAGTAATTCTGGTGTTAAATATGCATTTATCTTCCTTATACAGGGATCCACCTAGAAGAAGATTTTTCATCAACAGGAATTACTTTGGATGTGCAAATGACGAAGGTTGGCTGGCTGGTTTAACAAAAGATGTATGTGATTGGGACAAATCTACTAGGAAACCAAACTTTATTTATAGCAAGCGGATTGGATATGTCAATTGGAATACTAAAGAAGGTCGCTTATTTCTAGAGTTCTATGTAATAATCTTGTACCCTTAATTCTATCATTTTTGCGTCGTTTGGTTGTTACATTCAGTGGGCCGTGCCAAGGTTTATTGTTAAGGTTTACAAACGACATATGATACTAAAAAAGGCACACCCATAGTTTTTCGACGTAGCTTCTAAAAACTGGAGTAATTTTTACAACATTTATTAAACCATAGACCCCTTATTCAGGTTTTAATTTTTGAACAGAAATCTTCAAAAAATCGGAAATCGGAAGAGAACCTATTCATTTTGAAGAGATTAGTGTTAAGAGTATGGGTTTGCCCTATATTTATATATAGTTTACAAAAACGTGTGTTCATCCTTGCATTTGTGCTTTGCCAATTGTTTTGGCGGCAAAAAAAACCCCAGCTTCTTTATTGACCACATACGTGCGTTTTTCAGTCACACATTTGTCACTTGGTACGTAAGAAGTATTTCCAAATCAGAAATTGTAAAGTTTTGCTATCCGTGCATGAATGAGCACTTTTTTTATTTCAAAAATGTCTCAAACGTTACCAAAAAGTTACACCAAATTGTCACAAACGTTACCAAATGCTACCACACAAAATAATGCATTAAAATAAATCCTGACGATAGAATTTTCTACCATTTTACAATGTTTTATGAAATATTTTTAAATTGTTACCCATTATCTATGCAAAGCGCAAAAAAAAATGCTAACAGAGAATGTGTACTTTGAAGTCATTTGGAGCAAAAAAATATTTCCGTGCAATGTCACAAACGTTACCAAACGTTACATGAACTATATACTCAGGATTTTGGAAATTAATTTAATTTTACATCTACATGTCTTGACAATACCGGTGAGCACCATTATCAACAACAAACTCGTGGATATAATGTTTATGCTAGGTTATGTAGCCATTTCAAAGTGAAATTTTTCACATTTTCGGTCACAAACGTACAACTATATCCTTTAAAGCGAACGTAAACCTTCGAATTTGGAGAAATTGGCGTCAACGGCAAATGGTTACATTTTATTTTTACTCTGAAATAAATCTCGCCATAGTTTGAGTTTTTATACAATTATCATTGAGTTTTATGCAGGTGTTTACTCAACAGAAATTGCTATTCCTCAATAACTCAATTTTTAAGAGTGTAATTTTCACAGAATTTCTTCAATGATTGATATATTGTTATAAATTTTTAATCATACACAAAGATTTAATTTTGTATGAATATACATTTTTGTCTCCTTTAACATTTTAATGATCTTCATCTATTTGACGATACTTTGAAACAGATGTTGGACATGCGAGTATTCTTGCTATTTTTGTAACAAGTAAGTGGACAATATTCTGAACTTTGAATTGTTACTTTTTAGTGGGAGCTACACCGGCCGCCCTGGAAGGTAAATAACTAGAAACGTTTTTCGCAGCGTTTAATTCTATACTTTAGGAAATTTTTGTCATATTGAGGCTACTTCCGGTTAATTTTCAGTTCCGGAAAATACCGACTGATGCATTTTTCATGTTTTATTTTTTCACGAACAAACTAAAGCATTACATGCTGAAAAAATGACCGAATTATGTTTGTAGAACTTTATACTAAATAATTCACTGACAAGAAGCTGAAAAGATAACGTCACATTACAAAGATTAGAT
>JXSR01S007852.1:47535-63489 GCA_000969725.1 Ophiothrix spiculata
TTATCGATGATGAATAGCTTTAAGCTATTGTTCATTTTTGAATCACTTTCTAATTGTAAATTGTATATTCGAAATTACGTTTAATTCTTTAAATGTGAAAAAAGTTAAATACCTCAGTTTTAGTCTGTTAAACATACATAATGTATAATATAATTCTTTTAAAATTTACTTATTTCAATTAATTTTGAAAATCATTATATAATAATAAGACGTTTCAGGAACAATTCTTCAACAGGCTAAGAGTAGAAAATGTTCAAACAGGTGTAGAGAAGAGGCAGTGTTTTACATGGCTCAAAGTTACTCAACCTATAAAAGAAACGCATGCGTGAGTAAATTTGGAAGTTTAAACCACTGAAAATAGCACTAAAAGAAGTACAAACCTGCCTCATCACGGTTTATCATCACCACAACCTTGGCTTTAATGTATGACGAAAATAAAAGTGGACTTTTGTAATAATCGATGTTGACTTGACACGACAATATGAATGGTTCAGAGTCCGGAAATGACGTCATGTCAGGCTGTGCTATGTGTTTGTTATACTTGTAGGTTAATCACATGAATATGATGGATTTTAATAAGGTCCATCCGTTGAAATGTAATATACAAAACAATAAAACACGATCACTCCGATATAAATTACTCACTCATTACAACAGTTTAAAGGCCATACCGTATGTCACACATCACCGTACCGTGTGAATAACGTACTAATAACGTACACGTAGTTTGATAATCGATTACATGTATTTCAATGACAAAACCAGTATACGTTATCTGTTCGTTATTCGTACGTTTCGTGATGTGTTACAGAGCCCTCCCTAACATGCATTCATTTTAACAGCAATCGTATTTTTAGGTCCGCCATCATTTATGACGTCAAAATTACGTAATAAGATGATTGTCTGATTGTCATCGTTGAGGTAAATTAATGGATAGAGGAGCGGCAATGACTATCAAATGACACCAAAATAATTTGTATAGGTTTCATTTGAACAATGTTGGGAGCTGCACCTGCCTTCGTAAAACGTACTTCGTAGATAGACAAGGGTAAATGTGTTATGTTCTCAAAATAATTAACTTAAATATTGAGACATGTAAACATAAATACTCAGATCTCAAGATTAACAATGCTTTCAACATTATATACCACTCGCTGAGAATCATGAAGTATATCTGGACAGATGAAATATATATATACCATTGTAACTTCTATACCGTATCAGATGAGAGGACGGAGATTACATGACGACACCAAACACTGCATCTAATTCATATTTCAGCTTCGTAAGGTTGTCTTGATGCTTCAAAAATAGAAGGAAAGAAAACATGCATTTTTTTGACTTCGTGATAAAAAATATTTTAACTAAAACTTGGGTTTACTTTGGGATATGATTTAACACTGACATTTATCATTGCACAAAGAAAATATGATTTAAGGATAAAAAGGGAATAAACAAGATGCTTACGATACGGTAATAAAGATTATGAATGAATATCATATTGTGATGAGTATAACATTAACAGAATTAAAGCTATAGCAAATATGACTTAAAATAATTCCTTAACGTTATTAGTATACTATGCTAGAAGAAAATTGATAAAAGGTGTAGTTGAAATTTGACAAGTAGGGCCTATTGCTGTTCTTGATACATGTCTGATTTTTACGGAAAGCTCAACCGTGATTTTTCAAAGGTATCTAAATTATAGCCTTACCCTTTTCAGTGTTGCCTCTAGTGATTCTGGTAATGCTTTAATTGTTGATTTACGATTGATGTCAATGGATGAGTTTGTATGATTTGATGCACTACTTGTGGATAACCCGACAGTGTCTGATTGTAGGAACAGAATAACCTGAACATGGGAGAAATAGTTATGTCATTCTACTTGATAGCTGCACAGCTTGTATACCACCAGTACCCAGAGGAATGTAGAGCACAGCCACCGGCACGAAATTCAAGGACGTTTAGAAGGTCACAAACCTCAGGGAATGTTAACCTATTTCACAATATCTGTGCAGAAACGGATTATTTTAGGATTATTTTATTTATTTAATGTCTAACTTGTTTTATTAATCCGTGCGAACAATCGGTCCCACAAATTCGTTGTTTTTGTTATAAAAAATACCAACCTTTGGAATAAATATCAAGCACAATACTGATGTTACTGTGAAGTTGACAACCACACCAAGTATCCAGAACTGAATGTTGACTTCATCTAAAGTAGCATTTAATGCAGGAATTAACAGAACCAACATCACAGCTATGATGTAAATAGATGTTGCGATGTATCTGCCTAAAGACACGAAGATAAAATGGCACAGAATATTAGAAAATGTATTTATTTTTGAATAAGTGTATTCATGTATGTATATTTATTGTTAACGCCAAAGAGCGTTTAGAAGAGTGGTTTCTTTAATCAATATCCTGAAAAGCTTTCCTTTTCTTTTGTATCACCAATACGAGCCAAGTCATAAAAATGTACACCCAGCTTTGAAGACTAGACTACTATGAGACAGACTGTCAGACAACAAAAATAGTGCATTTATACAACTATGCTATGGTAGTATCGTTCCCCTGATCTCCCCTCCCACAGACCCAGCAATGAGCTGGGATTTTACTGGGATTTTAGTTTGATTCGGAGAGTACCAGACATAGTATACACTAAATTGAATAATATTGAGAGCCCGAAATAAGGGCTAGTATAGGGACATATATCAGTGAACAGTTAAACAGGATTATTATCTATCACTGTAAGACGTTTTCAGGAGAGTTAAAGGTTGAAATAAATGGCCAATCGTCGTAGAGGACAAACAACTCTTTGATTCTTTGCGCATTAATCAAGCCAATGCTTATAAATTGCCAATACTCTGCTCTTAATTAATGCAAGTGATGTATTAAGTCACCCTTGTCCCAAGAACAACTGACCCGTCCTAATTGTGAAACCTCCATAAATTCCCTTTCAAAAGCGACCTGAATTTCGTGTTTGGTCGGTCAGGAAAATGATTCCAAATCCGAAAACTTACTATCATTTAAGGCAGTAAACGTAACGTTTCGTGTTTTCCATGCCATGAATACACCAAAGAGAAGCAGAAGACCTTTGATGCCAAATAAAGCGCCTACAAAAACGATTTTGAAGCGTGATTCGCACGTTCGTAATACTGGTAATATGTAAATTTCCTTGTCTGGATCCGTCAGCTCAAGCTGAAATAGGTGTTTTAGGTGATAATTAATTAATTATTGTTACTCGTTTGAAGTTATTTTTTACAATTCGACTCGTTAACTCGCAACACCACCTGCAGCAACGCAAATTAAGTTGAGAAAAACTGAACTTTCCATTGCGTTTTCGTGTCATCGCCTTCTGCAGTCAGTTTGTGTTTGAGTGTGAATTCATTTGCGGTGCCGTTTGCGGTGAAAATTATTGGAAATTGCGTTTCAAGTGTGAATTCAGCTTAAAGATAATTGATAACACTTGTCCACAACTACCTAGTCTCGAGTCGATAAAAATCATTGGCATCTCCGACGGGGTAATGACATACAGCGTCCGTGTGACTGAGTGTCCTAGCTACTATACAATTGTGTGGAACATACGTATACATGTGCGACTAATAAATCATGATTGCGACTTATTCCGTGTAGTTCAATTAGACCCGGTGTGAAAGGAATCTAAGTCCCCCTGAAATGATAGTCCGTCCATAGACCATAACGTAGTAAAGCGTGAAACTGGTGTTACGTGAGAGTTGTTAGCCTATACTTTACTGCACAGCACGGACAATAAGAAGGGGGACTTACATTCCTGCTACACCGGTGTAGCAGGAATGTAAGTCCCTCGGTCTTATTGTTCGGGTTGTGCAGTAAAGTATAGGCTAACTCTCACGCAACATCAGTTTCACGCTTTATTCCGTTATGGTCTATGGAAGGTGGACTACCATTTCAGGGGGACTTAAATTACTTTCACACCGGCCTCCTGGTTATGAGAGACACTCAGTTTCATTACACATGGTCTATAAAGCAGGTGACCCGGTCAAGACTCGAGTCTAGAAATATTGAGTCGTTTTAACAAAGAATACGGTATCCAAAATTGATATCGATCGATATCTAATGAAATAGTATATCTCTGTCAGACATCACCGTATAGAGCAAAACGTACGAATAACGTCCAAAAGTTTCACATATTGAACATGTGGTAAACGGACCACCACCGTATGAATAACGAATTAAACATATACATAACGGACAGACCGTATGGATAACGTATTGAACGTACTTGTAACGATCACAAGACTAACAACAATGCATAAAACAGAACAATAGTGGAATAAAGTACGTTAGACGTACGTTTTGCCCTATTCAGTGATGTGTAACAGAGCCTTTACCTTATCATCCAAGACTTTATCGATGACGGTTAGTCCATCAAGACCAATCCACAAACTGAATATTACTACATCTACCGCTAACAGACTCACTATCCATCGTATGAGTATAATGTCTTGCAGTTCGTTTCTCTGTAGGGTATAGATTTTATGTAACTTGTCAAGTGACAATCTTATTTTATAATAAATGTGGTGCATCTTTGTGTTCTTTTATGTTCTTCGTTTGCTTTAGACCAGAAGTATATAATTTTATAAAGTAATAAGGCCAATCTTGAGCATTAACATGCTAAACCTGATATGAATATTTTAAGTTTTAAAAAAATGACAATTTAAAAAAATCGACAAATATCCAGAACATTGTCGGATGGCTGTACATATTTCCCGCTTTAAGCTGGTTTCAGAGTGCCCGAACTACCGCACAACTAGTGTGATGTCAAAAATTTAAAATGCGCGTAAGCTCGACCTTGTCGCACTTGCAAATTTTGCGTCAAGCCCGACAAGCCGATATTGTCTTGGTTATCGCAACGTTTTGAGTTGGATTTAATTCAACTTTTCACGCAATAGACCGTCGCGGCAATCTGCAAACTTGCTACATCGCAACATCTCAAAACTGCAAATTCGTGGTCCTTATTCGCAGCTACAAAAATTAATAATCGAAAATTAATCACATATGACAGGAAAAACGAAACAGATGTCCTGAACCTACCATATGAATACCTTTGAGCGCTCTAGTAAATACGGAATGAACACGATACGTCTTCATAAAGAGTGTCCCCATCGACAGAGTAAACCCAAGAGCAGTTAATGCATATTGTACCTATAAGGCAAAGAAAGATCATCTTTATTATCTTCTGCAATTGAATTGTATATAAATATCAAAGTTTGAAGATTGATTTTAGGTGGTCCTGTGTAAGGTACCTAAAATGATTCTTACAATATCAGATAGATGTGGCTGTCACCCAAACTAACTGATAGACACAAGAATGCGCCCCTTGAACGTCCTGCTGCCATTTGTGCAGAATTTCCAGTTCTAGCAATATTTGTTATTTTTAAGAACACGTTACAAGTCGACCAAGTTCCTGTTCTTTAGACCTTTAAACTTTAGCTAAATTACTGTTGCAACGGCTCATTACAACAGCTGAAAAGTGTTAATATGATGCATCTTTCTTATACAAATAATTTTAAGCGTTTTATTTAAACTAACATCACATTTAGGGTATTATTTTATCACAGGGACACTGTACTTACATAACATAGACAAAGAGTCGTCACTGTTGTGGTTGCATAAGCTGAGTTAGCAAGACCACTAACTAAAATAGACGTGTAAAGAAGGAGACCTCCGCAAATTATCAAACTATTCAAAACTGGGCTAGTCATTTTGATAAGTCTGAAAATGGAAAATCAGAAGCGACATCTAGTTAAGTAGGCATTGATCTTTCATTTAGATCATTAACAAACTAAATTGATCAGTTTCCAGCTTCAGAACATATTATTCATAAAATATATATTTGCATATGTTCAAACATGACCTCCAAACTCCTTAGAGAAAGCCTCCAATATACACTGTAAACCTTGAAGAACAAGCAGTCAGATTCTGTTACAAGATCCATAGCATATCCCTTATATTCTACAACATTGTGAATTGGTGATTTTGTATTGTGTAAGAGACTAGTAATGATGGATTAGGATTGATTAAGACCAAATCATCGCGTATGAATATTTTTACATTAATTGTTCATGATTTTACTATCATTTTAGGATAATTCTGTTGCTAACACATGGACACACCTTGAACATAAGTTCATTTAGCAACATTTGATATGTTGTTATGATTCAAAAATACGGACTAATTTACTTTCCCTTGTGGTTATATTAGTTATATCTCTTAATTGGCTGCTTGTTGCATTCTCCAAGAGAGTATAGGAGAGCTGAACCCTACTTTAACTGCAATTGCAAATAATTGAATACGCCAGAATAAGAACATCCCAACTCCAATTACCTCCCTTCTGTTAATTATATTTATAAAATATAAATGCATACACATTTCTGAAAAAAATTCACATCACTAAAATAGCATTTCCATGTCAATAGCCTAATCATATTGTCACATTTGACCTTGTAGTTGACTTGTTTAGACATTGTTAGATAATTGTTATAGTACATAGTTGCTATATTTAAACAGACATTACAAGAACATCCCAACTCCATGAGCTCCCCTCTGCAACTATATGCTAGTAAAATTATCTAACAATGTCTAACAAAGTCAACTACAAGGTCAAATGTGACACTATGATTGGGATAAAGACATGGAAATGCTTTCTAGTGATTTGAAAGCATTTTCAGAGATTTATATGCATTTATATTTTACATAACTTAACAGAAGGGAGCTATTGCAGTTGGGATGTTCTTATTCTGGCGTATTCAATTATTTAATTTTATTCAATGTAATCCTACCTTCTCTGTCTGAATCGAATATTTATTGCCAGAAATATCAATGCCAAGATCATTCCGACGGACGTTATTGAATACATGATGATACCACTTGTTTCTTCCACCTCAACATACCTTTGTAGATATGTTTTACCATCTACTGCAGGAAAACCTCCTTTAAAGAAAAAGAGAATATTTACATAAAGTAAATTCAAATAAAGAATATCATCAAAAAATAGATTTTGATGAATTGTTATGTCAAATCTAACAAAATAAACTTGCAAGATATACTACATAATCACAATGTCCCTTTGATATATTAAATACTTTCGGATATATTTTAAATAAATGAATGCACGGATAACAATCAGACATTTTGAGTAGCAAACGTAAGTTTTGAACAAATTTGGCTGGTTCTGATTACTTTCTCTTTCTTTAAATTCTGAACATTAATCATGATTACAATTTGTAGTTTTCTTTAGATTAATGAAACTTTCCTATTGAAATATACATTTATAGATTGGAAGAAACCTATAAAGAGACTTGCATCAATGCTTTTGCATTCATTTCAGGTATGGCTATTTCTGGCATTAATATGTTCTTTAAGCTTCAACAGACATAACGGCAGACCACACTGTCGATTGTGAACAGAGCATTAAACATTATCAACTTTATGGTAAAGAGTATGCATGTGGTAACCATGGATATTGTCATATCAATAATGTTGGTAAGAAAAATCTAAACATTTGGTTCACATTGTTGAATACACTAGCCTAATTTAAATGTTTGTAAATGCATAATAATGCATTCCGTAAACAATTTTGTTAACCCATTACTCAGTTTATTCACTGGAATCAATATCCTCTTTTGCCATTCACAATTTTGTAAACAAGTTTAAACTAAACCCTTTGTTTTTAATGAGATGTCTTACAAAAGATCTGAACTAATGTATTGTCTTGTTTGCAGTTTTGGTTTAAACATTACCAATCTCTCTAGACAAGTTGTAAAGAGGGAATGAAGGCCAAATTTGTCGCCTTGAACGTGGCATCTCGTGGCAATAGTGAACAAGGAGGTTATTTAGGATGATATTATGATTATTGTGGATTTATCATGGCAACAAAGTTTGCTAGAGCTTTGGTCATGTTCATGCCTAGGTTCTTTGTTTGCCATTGTTTACTGACTATTCCTAATTTGTCTAATTAATTAATTAAAAATAAATTTAAATTGGACTTACCTCTCCATTTTATAGTCGTATTGTGTTCGATCCAGACTGAATTTTGTCCATATTGGTCAAAGTGAAGAAAAGTCACAACTTTTCCATCTATAAAACAGCCAAAAATAGTCGGTGAGCTTTATACATTAAACTTGCTTTTCTTTTTAATTTCTTAACTTTATTTTTCCTTTGGTGTCCCAAGAGAGACCACTTTTCGATTTATTTGTGTGTGTGTGTGCTGAAAGACTATGTTGTTAAATTAATTTCAAATGAATTTCTAATAATAACGAAGATTTGGTGATGAAATTTACCAAATATGGCATTCAAAAATGTATTGTGACGTTATTAGAAAAATATATTTAAATTAATCTAATAACAGCAATTAATTGTACCAAATATTTGGTTGAAGTAGTATACTAGCACGTGGTCCTACCCAGAGTATGATTTCCTTGTATATAATTTATTTACGTAAGCTGTTACTCTCTTGTACCAGTGTAATTAATAGAATCTGTCAGTAAAAACATTCAACAACATTTTTTATTCCAAGTTTAACATACCTCTATATTGCGTTACATACAATTGAATACCACTCCGATCACGAGTTATGTTGGTTCTCATGAGGCCCTAGAAATAGATATACAAACAGGTTAAATTCATTAGATTTTAAGTGGTCAAGGCTATTTGACACAACATTTCGTAACATTTAAGTGGCAAAGGTAAGGGGTCCATGGTCCATGAAAGTGCTATTCAAACTTGTTTCACTCATCAAATGATTACAAAACTATTGACCTTAGGTACATTTTCTTAGGTTTTGCAAATATAAGCTAAACCTGATGGGAAAAATCTATTTGGAAATGATTTAAAAACATTATAGGATTTTTTAGCCATTTTGAAACTGTTCGTACGATTTTCTAAACCAGTTAACCAGCTTTTGGGGTATCCTAGTAGTAAGCGGGAATCTGGGGACAGCAAAGAAAATAAGATATTGACGGGAGGGTCCGCCGCGCGGTTTCCTGTCTAGACATCCAAAATAACGCTTGAAAATGCAATATCATTATTAAGGTAATTACAATTCCGCACATAATTTCCGCACAAAACCTTTATTAAGCTATATCTCGAAAGCCAATTATCCAACTTGCATCAATTTTTCACAGAGTAAATATGTTATACTATGTAAAGAACGTAACCGGAATTGCATTCAACGGTAACCATTTTATTAAATTTTGTACAAACCACGTGAATGTCAAGCTATTATTCGCAAGATTTCCTAGTTTTCGTGAAGGGTCCTAATAGTCTTACTCAGTAATGTTACTTTCTGAAAAGTTTTAAGTTTCTATTTATTCAAAATCCCTGAACATCGTAACCATGTAAGCTAGTTTATTTAACATGTAGAAAAGAAAATGATTCAGATTGTTTTTTCAACTTACAGAAAATCCTGTAAATTCCATATGACGCATGTTGTAGTTGAAAAATTCTGCCATTTCTTTATTGCTGTAGTTAAAATCATGCAACTTTTGCGGCGGACTTAGATACGACGGATCGTCAATAGATGTATTCAGAGTTAGAACGAGTAACATTATACTGTCGTAATAAGTCCGCTTAAGATTTGTTAGAATAATGTCATCACGCACTTTCCAATAATCATTCTGTTGTTTACTTGAATGCTGCGGTATAAGGAAATGAAAAAGAGATACTACATATTACACTGCATTGAAAAGGAAATGCACATTGTGAGAACAATAATGCCAACTTTAACATCGAAAATATCAACTTATTAGTTCGCACATTGACTTTGATCCTCTTCTCTTTAGTCACCCGTTAATGATCTGGGATAATTTTGAAAATAGAAAATATTCTTTGTTTTAGGGATATCATTATGTATATATTCTGATAAATAATTCAAGTAAATCAAAGCATTCTAGATTGTTTGACCTTTGGCCCACTAAGTGACACCCTAATGGTGACTTTTAAAATGTTTCCATTTTGCCCAAAAGTCGAAAATAAAACCTTACCAAATAATCAAGTCAATCTGAGCAGTTTGAAAATTTGACCTTTAACCCTCCCCCTAGTGACCTCCTAATGACATATGAAAAAATATGATTAACATAAAATCAACTTACAAGTCCATTGTAGTTAATATTCCTTAAGTCGTCGATTGTGCGTATGAAATGAATGTAAAATGACGTATCTAAAACTGACACCACGTTTTGTATGTCACAGGGTGCAGATCCTTCGTGCCATAGTTTCGGGACTTCCACTTGCCATCCTGGTAATATAAACACGTATTTCGGGCCGTATAATCCGTACTCATAAGCCTGTTTAGTTTTGTGAGATGTAAAAACAATTAGGAAAACTGACAATATCATGATACCATGATACACTCGTCCTTATGTAGTATAAAGGTCGGTGTACATATGAAACTATTTGTCAAGGTCATAAGGGAGAAGACTCGTAGACAAGGCTCTTTAGTACACTATTAAAAGTAATTTACGAATTTATGCACATTGACACACTAAAAGACCTTAAAAGGCATTGATTTTCTCAAAACCTTTTTATAAAATGATAGCTTATCAATGGCAACATCACTCCCACACAATTTTCTCCCAGACGTTAAGCCAATTACGAAATGTAATAGTAAGATTGTTTCAGGAAAACGAGTCAATGTAAGTGTAATAAAATATTTTGAAATTTGGGCGTCAAGTGCGTAAAAATGGAAAATATCTGGTACCGTACTTACCTTACACGAAAAACTTTGCACTCCTTGGAAATAAGCGGCAAGAATTATTATTCTGGCGTCATGGCGCTGAAAAAAGAACTTGGTATTTTAATGGGTACATACCTTATTTATGCAATTACTTATCAAGAAAGTTTGAATTCACAACGGCCAAAACTTAACTAGTTTCCTTACAGACTTACAGCGGTCTTTATGTCCCGATTAATAGTTAGAGAATCGTGTCGGCAAACCAGGGGTCCGTTGATCGAGAACCGCCACCGACAAGCTATGAAAGAAATGTTTTTATTCGCGATAAAAAAAAATAACCGATAAAACCTTTAAAAGGGTCTCTTGAAGTAAATTCTCGTAACGTTTCAATACAGCCAGCTATAATTTGCATAAACCTGTGATCCAGGAAAAGGCCCCATGACACTCGGGATGTTACATAACATTGACAACGTTAATAAAGCTTCAGAAAGTTACCTTGCACTAAGATGCTGTGCAATATTCAGCCAATTTTTAAAACTTTACGCAACCTTGTGCAACTTTGCGTAACTTTCTGTAACTTGGGCAAATTTAGAAAAATCTTTTCAATTTGATATAACTTTGGCAATCCTCGTGAGTGTCATGGGGGCATAGTCAAAATTGGAGTCTCGCTTTTTGCTAAGTCATATCCTATATTCACAATCCTTGCTTATACTTACTATTAAGTTCTCAATGTTTGTGTCAGGTTGGTCTGGATTTGACATTGCTTCTATAGTAACAATGCTGACATCAGCTTCTTGAAGTTCCTTTATTAAGTTTTCCATATTCTATCCCAATCAGAGAAACACAATCAACATTTGAATTATTACTAAATGTGTTAACATACGTTTCTATTCATATCTTCAAAATCGCTTCCTCGCAAATTGTATTCTTACACTAAAAGGCAGATATGAAAGCCTCAAAGAAAACCATTAGTTAACTAAATATAATTATGTTAAACTAGACTATGAAATCAATTTGTTACAAAAAAGAGCAATGTAGACATTTTATCTAGGCCAAATACAATACACATTGTGTATGGTATTAGGGGGAGGTAAGGCATTACAAACAGTTGTGTTACATATAATCTTGAAATTCAGTAGTTCAAAAATGCATGTTTAGCTGTGTATGCATAGGCACCTTGCCATGCAGACAAGGACCCTGAATGTCCTTAAACAAAACTCTTATTCTTGTCTGGTTTCAGTCTCCAACATCCCCCAACCAACCTTTTAGAGACAAAAGAGAGTTCGAAAAAAAATTCTTCCATTCGTTGATGTTTTTGTATATGTCTCTTATGACACCATATACCTGAATTTGCAATCGGTTTTGCAACCGATTCAAAGGTTGTTTTTGTCATTTTTGTTCCTACTTTTATATAAGATGTTTAATTGTAATAAAGTTCGATTAGATAAAAGCATGAAGCACATGATGGTTTTGTCTCTCAGTTTAGAAATAACTGTTTTGCCGATTGAAAAGGGAAACAGCTTATATTGTACAGATTTTACTTACATGTACTATCCTAGATTCACTTAGAATTAAAAACTTATAGAAATGCTCTAATTAAAGCTTAAAGGTGCAAAAAATTTACACAGAAACGGCTCAAATTGAAAGATAATAAATTTGCAATATATCATTCTGTGATGGTGGTATGACAATCCTGTTGGTTTTTTTTCTAAATCCCAAATTTGCACCTCAGATGGATTTACCAGATAGAATATCAAAGCTCCTGGAGATAATTTAATACATAGAAACAATTCCATCCAAAATGATTTTTAAAATAATCTTTTTAAGATTTGAAACTAGAAACACTGTTTCACACCATTTTTAAAGTTGGTAAAGAATTGCAATTTTCTACAATTTCCTCAAAATCATGGAAAACTAATGGTAGGTTATATTACTATAAACATGTTCTATCGATTCATGTAAAAAATGTAGGTAAAAATGAGTGTGAAGAACCTAGATCAGTCCCTTTAATGTTTGGACCCATTGACATGATATACGTACATGCGACTGCCTTTTGGGTTGATCTTGCACAGATTTTGCTATTATACCAAAATACAGCGATGGAGTAATTTTCATCGCAGATGAACCAGTCTAATTTGCGTAAACTGGGTGTATTTTTCAGGGAAATTTGCTTATTAAGCCCCTAATTTGAACAAAATTGGGTGCCAGTTCTATCACAGCTGAAATTTGTATATGATGGATGGGTTGAGGCAAAAACAGATACAGGGATGGTCAAATTTCACAAAGATCGGCAGGCACACATATACCCGTACAAAATTTGTTGAAGAACATCCCACCACCACCTTGACGTTTACACAGCAAGTAAGCTTTTAAATTTTATTCACCAACAAGAGTCAAACGGTTTCTAGAGCACCTACCAAACGGAAGTACTCAATATCATGAAAAACAATTGCAACCTTCTTCCACTTCATCAGTTTGATGAATGCTACTCGACCTGGATTGGCGTCATTCTCCAATGGATACGTCTGAAGAGTATATGGGTATCTCAAAAGATCACTTAACGCTGGAGCGTTTGCTGATGTTACCTGTAAAGTGACATACGAGACATAACCGATTCTGCAACCATATACAGATTCAAAAAATTTCAAAAAAACTTGTTTCTAGAAACACTTATCTTTTCAGTAATCTCTTCATCAATTGCATTAAATGCTCAGAAAGAGGTCTTATGAGCTGCCAAATGTTTGGTGCAATTATAATTCCTCGTTGTCTAATAAATGATCTAATATAATTATAATGTCAATGTATTTATAACTGATGCTTGGTAATAAAAAAAAAACACTTTTTTGCCAAACAGTTGATGATTTTCATCACCAAGCCTCCATTGTTGATTACATTAGAAAATGCATTGGAATTAATGCACTAACTGAGATTTGTGGCATCAAATATTTGGTAGCTCATAAAAATCAGATCTGGCTTGACACAAAGATATTTTCCAGGTTATTCGTACTTCCATTCACAGAGCAATAAAACATGAACAGAGAAAATGAAAAAAAAAACCCTTTTACAGAAAGTAATATTTTACACCCACAATTATTGACATTTCAACTCAATAACTGTAACTTCAACAATCTGTTGTTACTTTTCTTAGTCAAAATAGACCCCAGTTAAAGCACATTTGAAATATGGATTTTTTTTTTAAAGAGAAGCAACAAATACCTGCATTATGTTGTACTGAGCAGCAACAGGGTTTAGCAAGGTAGACACTGACGAATAAGGTGGTCCGAAAATCATTGGAATGTGTGGTCCATTGTTGATATAATCATAAAGTATAGCCAGAGATTCCGATGTGCTCTACAAAAGAAAATGTACAAGAAACCTACTTAGATTTGATTAAAAGCTAACAAAATTTCATTTTTGATGTTTTTTCGTACTTAAGAAAACATACAATGGGTAAGAGGATTTGTGTTGGTCATGGTACATAGTATAGACCATTTCTATAATTGACATACTCCCGCCGTTGATGGGGTAAATCCACAGAATCGGACGGAGAATCGGAACTCAGAACGAGGCCAAGTATGATATTACTCTACTTGGCCTCCTTAAGTGACATTAAGTGTCAAATCTGCTTTTCCCCCTATTTTGAACCAAAATTTAACAAAATTTCCTAAATATTCAAACATGTTATTTAATCATTATGGAAGAACAGCAGGATAAGTACACATATCAAGGAAAATTAAGTTGTTTGACAACTATCTCTATCGCCAAACTCTCTCCTTAAATTGCAATTTACAATGATGGCTTATTGTCCACCTCTACATGGTTTACGAAATGAATGTTAGGCTATAAATTGAGACTGAACAAAAATGGAAAATATATTTTACAGGTCTACTTAAAAGTTTAAATACATTTTAGACATGTGTGGATTAAACAAAAATTTAGGGCGGAGTGATTAAAAAATAAAATGGAAAATGCTTGTCGCAATTAAAAGACAAGAAATGTCCCCCCCCCCCTTAATGAGCATGATAAATAGTTTACTTACTTCGGCTTCAAAGATCTTTTATCTACTTGAGTGGCTACCTATTTTGTACTTAGATAATCTAATGAGTTCTAGTTGCATTTGACTGTGTCATCATCATGTTCAATAAAAACGATAGGTATGGGAAAAGGATGAAAAATAGGAATATTAAAATTAAACCTTTTAAGTAATCAAGAGCAGTTGCCAGGAGTATTTGATTAAAAAAAAACCTGTTAAATCATGCTGATGGAATAAATTCAACAATATCTTGAAATTAGTATATTAGAAATAAATATTAAAATTAGCCCAATAAGTTCGATCCACAGACGTATCAATGAAGGTACAGTGAAGTGAAATAAGTGTTATCAATAATTAATTGATAATTGTAGTGGCTACACTTTACACCCCACTCATTGAGCCAAGCCTGTAGGTCCTGTGAGGGGACTTGAGAAGAAATTTTAACAAAATACGATTTGGAGCTTGTGGTCTAGGTCATTCGATATTAAGGCTGCATCTCGTTCACTAAAAGCTGCTTTGATGAACACTGCAGGGTATATTTAAAATGATTTCGGGTTTTTAAGATGTCATATACTGCCAGGAACCAACCCTATTTTTGTATATTGAAGGATAATTTTATATTTTGGTTCCAATCATTTTCTTGGCGCAGTCAAGCGCGACCAAGACATTTAATCACCTGCTTATTACTCTATTACAAATAAACATTCCGCACGACCACTCAGCTTGAGTAGTGAAGTGACCTCGACCCAGGTGTTGTCAAATCAAATTTGACACCAAAATCACGGGGTTTTTTTTACTCATTTGTGTTGTTGCCCTCTACAAGTACATGAGCAAAAATGATCACATTCGGAACTCCATTTCACACTCAACTAGATTGCCTACCAAAAGTGACCTAAAGCAACATAAGTTTATAGATATTTTCCTCATAAATCGACATTCACATAAAAAAAGTGGTAAAAATATTTTATTGGCAACAGTGTACAGACCAATCGATAATTGACATAATCCCGCTCGACGGGGATCGGAACTCAGAACGAGGCCAAGTATGATAAACACACTACTTATTCTCGCTCTGAGTACCGATCCCCGTCCGATTCTGTGGATTTACCCCATCAACGGCGGGAGTAGGTCAATTATCGATATGGTCTATAAGCCTGATCAAATATAATAAAGATTTAAGAGTGAAAATAACTCTAAATGATCGAAG
>JXSR01S007853.1:18971-41165 GCA_000969725.1 Ophiothrix spiculata
GACAGGGTCAACATTGACACTTTTGATCAGTGGTCCAAGACGAACAATTTGACACCTTAACTTTTGAAATAGCACAAAGTTGAAAATTTGACCTTTCTTTTGACCTTTGACCCCAAGGGAGTGGTCGGACGACGGGATCACCTTTGACATTTTTGATCACTGGTCCAAGATGAACAATTTGACACCTTAACCTTTGAAATTGGACAAAGTTGAAAAATAAGCAACATTTTTACCCAGTCACCAAATGTCATTAATGTAGGGCATGCGGTTTCTGAGATTTTCTCCAGACAAAAATTGTGGACGGCGGACAGAAAATTGGAAAGCTATGTCTCTTCCTGAAAATTTTCAGGCGAGACAAAAAAATGAAATTGTCATGTGTGGGGATACGGTAAAATTTCTGAATTGGGATGATGGGCAAATATCCCTTTAACTCCAGGTTTTCTCCAAAGAAAGGAAGAAGCTCATTTATGTACCCAGAATTTTTCCTTGCAGGGGCTAAAGGGGATTTGCCGATTATGAGAGGCCTGAGTGGTTAAAATTATTTAAAACAGGCTGATTTTTCCAATCTTGCAAGGGTCTTCAGCCCCTAAAGTCGCCTTCCTGGGCGCGCCAATGCATATTGCTTTTTCTTTGTTGGGTGTAAATTTGGTCAGGGGGACATTGTTGTTCAAGGGATAAGGAGGTTCCATCCAACATAGCTAAGTGACAAATAAATTCAGAATCCATTGTAAACATTTTACATTGTTTTATTAAAACTATGACCAGCTTTGTTTTGTTCAATTCTAAAATATAAATAAAGCATAAACTGTGAAAAATATACCTTTGTACCACAACACATGAGACCTGGTAGTGATAAAATGAGTGGAAAGTCACAAATTTCAAAATCGAGTTTCTTATATCATGACCGTCCATCTCAAATGAGCCGTACATGCAGCAAACTTCATTTTGCGCTACATGTGAAAATACATGTCAAGGTCGTAATTTGCCGAAATTGAGTTTTGACAGATTCACAATCCTTGAGCTTACTTCAAAACACCATCAAAGTTTCATTTCAAGAAAATGATATAAATATCTATATTTTGAGGATAATCAACAGAAAATATAGGGCTTAATGATCTTTGAACATGTTTATCTTGGTGATACATTACTCCTTGATAACCTTTGACAGACCATAACTTGACTTCTGCAGTCGAGTGAAGTTCATTGGGGTGTCATTGTAATCCTTTGCAATATCTAAAAAAGTAAAAATTACAAGAGGCTGCATTTACGGCTGCATGGTTTGGAATGGACGGTCACATGAATTTAAAAATTCTTCAGATTCTCAGTTTTCAAATGATTATCATACCGGTACATTTTTGCATTTGAAGATCGAAATCTACAACAGCTAACAGAATAAATAGTAATGACGATTGGCTGCATTATGAGACCAAAGTAGTTGGATATTATCATGATTATAGAGTGTAATAGCAAAATGTGATGAGTTAATATTAAGATTTGGTTCAAAAATAGATTCAAGTCAAAACAGTTTGAAATAAAGAATATTGCATCTATATGTGAATAGTTTTTGCTTTTACATTTTTGCTCATAGGGTTTCAACATGCTTAAATTTATTAATACAGTATATGTATTATGGATGCGTTTCAAATGAAAAACCAAACTATGACCTCTTCTCTTCATCATTTTTTTCACTTTAGAGGCCATCTATAAATTTCAAATTTTCATTTATGACTTTTCGCTCATTTTTGCCAGATCATGTCATATATACAAAATATACTACATTACTTTCCCAAAGAACAAGTACCTTTATAACAAAGTACACTACAATTTTTAACTATTCTCCCACTCCTAAATGTGCATTAGTAAAATGCAATAGAGCAGGTTGGTTCACGTTTCAATTTCTTTTTCAAAGTTTTTGAAATGTTGGTATCAATAAATTCAAATCTGTTTAAGTTGTGCTGTTTATAAGAAACTCTGGAAGGTATTCAAGAAAGATGTTTTAGCTAAACCACTGTTTTAATTTCTCGTCAACAGCATGGCTTATTGAACTCTTCCGTACATATAATTCCTGGACAGTTCTTATTCAGTTAAACTCTTGGTTTATTATAGCCAAGGCCTAAAAAAAATAATTGTTTGATTGGCGTAACCCGACCGACCCTATTTTTGGTGCCGATCCTAGACTTTTCTATTTTTATTTTTCATGTGTACATGATAAAAATGGTAAATTAAGCATGGCAACAACATACTTTCCACTTTCAGGCTGTTTAAAAGTCCAGATTGTTATAAAAAATGCCAGTTTGGAACATAAAATGTTATTGCTCCATTAATAATTGTGTCCTGTGGTTATTTATTGTTATTTTTAAAGCCAAAAAAAAAAAAAAAAAAAAAAAAAAAACCCGACCTACCTACCCTAATTATTTTTTTATGTTACGCCAATCAAACTATTATTTTTTTTAGGCCTTTCTGGAATACATGCCTAAATCATTACAGATCAGAAATACTGGGATATAGTGTCATTGTGATCAGATTCCAACATGTGTATATTTTATATAGTATTACATAATTGACCTTAAAGGGACTGGCCTAGATTCTTCCCACTAATTTTTTACCTACATATTTTTTTTCTTGAATCGATAGAACATGTTCATAATAATATAACCTACAAGCAGTTTTCCAAAATTGAGGAATATTGGAGAAAATTGCAATTCTTTACCTACTTTAATTTTTTACGCCCCCGCAAAAATGTGGTGTGAAAACAGTGTTTCTAGTTTGAAAACTTAAAAAGATCTTGCTTCTACACCTGTGATGGGCAAACAAATTATTTTTGATGAAATTGTTTGTCTTTTGATATTAAATTATCTCCAGGAGCTTTGTTTGATCTTTTATTCGGTAAATCCATCGGAGGTACAATTTTAGGAAACACAGGATAGTCACACCACCATCAAAGAATGATATTTTGCAAATTAATTCTCTTTCAATTTTGAGACATTTGTGTATAAATTTTTGCACTTTTTTGGATTTTACTATACTTTTAAGCTTTATTTAGAGCAAATCCATAAGTTTTTAATTCTAGGTAGAATCTAGGCTATTCCCTTTAACCCATGAAATGCACTTTGTGAGGTATCACTCTCAGAGGTGTCACCTGATTACTTCTTGTTATCTGTCTATACAATCTGAGGATGAGGCTGTTATGTAAATATAAGGAATTGAATATAGACATGTGCCAGTCAACTACATGTATATATTTTCAGATATCAAATAAATAAATAAAAATAATGAATAAAAAAATAGATAAATAAATAAATAAACAAATAAGTAAATAAATAAACAAATAAGCTAGTAAATATAATAAAATATAATCATAAAAATAAAAACCTTCTTAACGGCTAGATACACTTCGTCATTTTTGGAGTCATTTTCATTAATAATTTTTCTCATGGTGTTAAATTTTCACCAATATGTTAAATCAAGAAGTTACCATACTTTTTGGTTAAACTTTCATTCGGAATGAACATTTCATTTTTATTTTTTCTCATGGTGTAAATTTTTACCATGGTGTACAATGTCACGTTTCACCATTTACCAAGATCATATATGATAATGGTGAAATATTTTTCACATCACGACACATTTTGCAATGATTACTCATCTGTAGTATTTCGATAATTAATAGTACATTACTTTCATTGGTAATCATTGTTTACAAACAATACCATAACTATAGCTTGGTCTTTTCATTAATCTGTCCTTGACAGGTACTGTGGATTTTATTTTGAAGAAAAAGATTTTCTCACATATACTTCATATTTCTCCAATGATAAAAATTTTCACTTGGAATGTTTGCCACTGTATGACTTTTTTATTATTCTTATTGGAGTTTTAGCGGATTATTCCGATCGATAATATTGTCTAGAAACTCAAGGGCAATATGGAATCAGTTGTCTGTATAATACAAATGTGACATGTTACATCAAAAGGTACAAGTTGTCAACCTTTGATAAAATTGAGATTTCTGTGTTACTTGAAAGAGAATAAATCAAACTTTAAAATGACACATTCCTTGTGAAAATTGAAGTTCAAGTTTTGAAGTTACGATGAATAAAGACAACAATTTTCTTATTATTTTCTTTATAATTTACAAGCTTTATTTGCCTGTATCTCAAAACTTGCTTGGCCGACAACTTGTACCTTTTGATGTAACGCGTCACAAATGGTAAAAATTACAAACTGTATCTAGCCCTTTAATGTATCAAAACTAGGATTATCATCATTATTATACAAGTAATCATTATTGCAAATGTATGTCAAAAATACCAACATTACACTAACCTAAATGTTGATTAATACCTGTTAATTAATACTTGTTAAAAAATATCCCAAACCTTTATAAAATTGTATATGGGTGATTTGCCAGCAAGTTGGTAATTTCTGTCCCGTGAATTACTGAGTCTATAACTTTGCATTGGTTTGCCTGTTTGAACAATTTTTGTCAATGGTTGAGGAACAACACTACGCACTTTGCACCATCGTCCGTAACGACCGTATTAGGAAACGACTGGAGAAAAATACTAATGCTTACATGTAGATGTAATAATTCTGCTAGTAGAGTACACAATAGCGTGCTTAGATTTATAGAAGTGAAAAAGTAAGAAAATTTCTCAAGTAAACCTCAACTTTAAGTAACCTTTAGGTGCGTACCTTTATTCATCGTAATTGCCGAACGGTTTTGAATGTTAAGGGCACAGTTAACCCCTCATTTTCTAAAATATTTGATGCTTTGTATACGTAACTCAGCAACCGATAAGTAAATCCAAAAAGTATACATTTCTAGATGTGGATTTTCATGTAGAAGATGATGGTTAGGTCAGTGGATGAAATGTATGATTTTGGACCAAGGTCCAAAAACCCTTGTTCTTGGACCATTAATTTGTAAACAACCTAACTAAATTTTCAAAAAAATAAAAGTTGGACCTCAAAATCTGTAAGTATGTGTTGAATTTTGAAACAAATGTACCAAATTATTTTAGGAATTAAATAAACAAAATTCTACTATTTTCTAAGCTATTTTATTCTTTACTAAAAGTGTGATGGAGATGACTTTCTTGGTGGGCCCTCCGACAGAAATGTTTAGAAAATATGGAAAGTTGGTCGTAAAGATTGAGCCCAATCATGTTTTTACAATTAAGAGATATGCCTCTTTCACAATCAATGAGAAAAATTAATAAAAACAAAAATTTAAAATTGTGTTTTCAATATCCCTAAATTACCAACTTACCGGCAAATTACCCATATATGTAAATGTCAAAAATACCCAAATTATACCGTTAATGTTCATAATTGTTAGAAATACCCACAAAATACTATAGGTTTTCCAAGACTCAAACATTTTTCATTTATTTTCACTAGCACAAAAATTTAACTTTGTCCCCAAAACTGTCCTTAATCATGTTAAAGGTGTAGGTTCCAATCAAATTCTCATCCCCAGGGCTCAACCGGAAGTAGCATATTTTTTTATGCCCATGAAAGCCCATATTTTTCTAATTATAAATCCAAAATTTCACTTCAACATTGTTTAAAGTTTTGGAGATATAGCACAAAATATAAAATTAATTGGTATGCCGATTTCTTTTGTATTTACATAATGCCTCATCCCCAGGGTTGCATACTTTCTTTTGCCTCTCAGGAGAAAACAAGATACAAGCTAAGGTTGAAACCTTGCACAATGCATTCCAAAGGTCAAGGTCAATCAGTTAAAAGTAAATTATACACATCCTAAAATAGGAGCCTACACCTTAAATCAAAAGTTGATTTCATTTTCAAACTTACTTTTGTCAAGTAATTTCAATATTGTGTCATTTAGTTTCCAACTTTTTTCATTGAATTTCAACGTATTAGTTGTCTAATACGTCCCACTGTGTGGTGAGCAGCGAATTGGAAAAGCCCCGGGAAAAGCAGATTTGTCTTATGCCATTCGTATTCAATTGTTTCATTAGTATTCGTCAGGACCGGCGTCAGGTGTAATACAAAATGTACAGTACTGAAACATATGATAAATTGAAATCCATATAACAAAATTCTGTTTTCTCATATATATAATTTTTTTCTGTTTTGCATTTCTCTTTCAGTTCTGAGGTCAAACATAAATGTTCTTATTCAATGTAAGAATCTTCAAATCATACATTCATTACTGCAGTTGAATAAAGTAATCTTAAAGCAATACTACTAAGATTTAGATCAAAAATGTGACCCATCATATCAAAAGGTACTTTAAGGGTCTCTCTGACAAAATCTAGATTTTACCGTAGCTTTAAGGAGACATTTTTAAGCTGTAAAATACCTTGTTTGTAACATTTGAGCAAAAATCCATAAAGATATGATAGAAAATGCAACATTTATTCTTATTATTTCTATTATATTTTAATATATGCCTTGCCGGTATTAAGGTACCTATTGATATGACGGGTCACAAATGGTTTATAGTAAAAACAGCATAAAATGAAGGAAAGTGACTTTATAAAAGCGTTTTCAAGTGCATTTTGTCCAAAAAATTATTTTGCCACTGAAAACAATGATAAATAGGACATGCATGTCTTCCTATACTAATACATGGGGAATTAAATTCGGGATCCCGAATTTAACTCAACAAATGACCATAACAGAAAAAGTAAGCTTATTTAAGCCAAATCATTTGGAGGGTATAAATATCTACCCAAAACAAACCCAATAAGCTAAAAAAAATCAAAAGTCATGGTTGACAGGGGCGCTTCATTTTTAACACTTTATAGTATTGCTTTAAAAAGCATAATGTCTCTCTCTATATATATAGCCTATACAATTTACATTTAATTGTATATAATAGATTTGAACATGTTTGAAATAGTGCTTTTATTTCACATCATTAAAGTCTCTTCATCCTTCTATCATTCCCTGTTTTGCCATGCATAGAAAGACACATAAGACAAATTTGTTTTTCCAATTCGCTGCTCATCAAAAGAGAGGACAAATTAGACACTATAATACGACGAAAATCGATGATACAAGTTCGAAAGTAAATGACACAATATTGAAATTACTTGACACAACTTTGAAATTGAAATCGACTTTGGCCAAGAATGTTTTTTGTGATGAATTTGAATTGTTGTTTGAGTGAAAATGAATGAAAAATGTTTGAAAACTCTGGGAAAACCAATCTATTTATCAATGTTGAATAATACTTGTTAAAAAAATAAATGAACTAATTAATAACATAAGTAACTAAATACTTAACAGATTAGTAATACAGCGGAAATTAAATACAACAAATTTGCTGGGGAACAATTAATTCTATATCTGGATTTTGAAGTCCATAGAATATCTAGTAATACTAATTAGCTGAAAATCAAGATTTTAAAAGTTGTTAGATCACAATAGATACAATTGAAAAATGTGATAAATTAATAATGCATAACTACACTTGTGGACAGGCTTTCCCATATAGGCCTGGGACTTTCCGGGTAATTTATTACCCAGGTACCCTTCTTAATTTTCGAGTGGGTACACTGGGTACCCATGTACCCTAACATTTAGATTAATGGGTTGATAAACAAAACACTGGTCAATGGTGTAAATATGTATCATCATAAAGTATATGTCATCTTCGATAACTTCATTAAATTTAAATTTTCCTCTATGTGCGACTGATTTATGGTTAGTTAAAAGCAACTTCAGAACATATTTTTCCAGTTAAACACTGCATCATGGATTTTTATACTCCCCTTTGGGTAATCGATTAAATGAAAATCTGTACTCGGTAGTGTTCATGCTAAGGCCGTATGGCACGCCATTGGTGCAGGAGTGGTGATAATTGGCACAACGAGTTTCTGAAAATGTGTGAGAAACATATTTATCTAGCTTTATTGAGCCATAATTTTCAGCCACAGCTAATGATTTTGGCCCAAGCACCTCTTCAAATTTGTTCATAAAACTTAGCTGGAACACTTACCTGGGTAAGCTTAGCTTGGACGGGTACCCGGGTTTTGGTCCCAGGCCTACTTTCCAACTATATGGTATTAAAAATATACAAGAATGCGTTTACATCAAAAAATGAAATATTACCTCACCACATGTTTTAATTTGAAAGAGGCTTAGGCCTATTATTAACATTTACCACTTTACGGTCATATGTCAGAGAGATGTAACAGATAAAATGATAACATTAAAATTGATATCATCTGCAAAGTCCCCCTTTCGGGATGAGCCATCACATATATGGTACAGAACTTTGATATGCTACTGAAAGGCTCAATTCTAGTATTTTCATAATGAGGTATTTGGTTGAGGACAAATATAGAAACATCAAGTCCACATATATTCTGCACTTGAAAACGTTCATGCAACCTGGTCGTAAGGAATCAGACTAACAGTGTTGAACTCATCTATGACATTGTTAAAATCATCTATAAGTACCAGTCAAATACTTAATATTTTTAACTTACTAACTAGCAAAATACTTAGCTGTAATAACAGTTATATGTGGGGTGCTCCAATGAAATAAGCAGAAAAATATATTTGTGGCTAATTTTGTTATATTCATTGGTCTGTTTGGGATTTCGAACTATAAATTGAAAATGAAGAAAGAAAATGTGGCATATATAAAATACATGGATCATTCAAAAGCCAAGCTTGTAGAGAATTGAAATATGCAATTATAACTCAGTTTTGAAATTTGTGACTTTCTACTTATTTTGCCGGAGTTCCCCTCATATCAGTTCAGGGAAGGTCGTATTCCATTACGTAAAGGAATTCCGTCACTGTACAGTAAAGGAATTCATTCACGCTAACTTTAAATCAATTTTTTGAGCAACCTTTGAAAATCGGAAAACATTTTAAAGCATTTACACATTTATATTTCGGCAGAAAGAATTCAAAATTTCATAGCTTAATTTTTAGAATAGGTCCCATTCAATATCAAAATTCTTTACAATGTTCTCCGATTTCCATAGGTTGCTTCCATGAACTGTGAAGGAATTCCTTTACCTACAGGAATTACGACCTTTCCCGAATTGTCTCTTGCAGCTGAATCTTGTTTTTTTATTTTTGATATATGTGCAAGTAATTTCCATAGGAATCTTCTACATATTACAATACAATGGTTTTTCTTTGCAGTAAGCTTTAATGTGTTGTCTCATGGAACCCAACTGTGTGAACCGTGTATGACAATATTGACATTCAAACGGCTTCTCTTTAGTATGGGTCAAAAAATGCCTCTGCATGTTATCAAGTCGCGAGAAAGGCATGCCACACCATTCACAAAGGAAAGGCTTATCGTTGTTGTGGATCCTCATATGTGCAGCACGGTTATTTGCAACCAATGTCTTGTGACAAACTTCGCATTTGAAAGTCTTGATTTTCTCCCTCGTGTGGGTTACAATATGTTTATCTAAATCATCATCCCAACGAAAAGTTTTACCGCAATATGGACACTGGCATGTGTACGGTTTCTTTTTAGGGAGACCTGAGTGAATTTCTTCATGCAGTACACATTCAGTTGGTGTTGCAAAACATGCTTCACAATACTGACACTGGTAAGCCTTCTTTTTAGCAGGAGGGTGAAGTTTAACATGTTCTTGGTAAAGACCTAAGTATGTAAAACGTTCATGGCAAATACTGCACTCGTATTTCTTTTCTTCATGGGTTTTAACATGATATTCCAAAGCAGATTTAGTTGCAAATTGCTTTTCACAAGATGAACACCCAAATTGTTTGTGACCTTTGACCTTTTTATCATAATGGGGTGTCTTGACCTTTCTACCGTAACGGGATGTCCGGACCTTCCTATCATAATGGGATGTCTGGAAATGAGATACAAGGTTGATCAGGTCAGAAAAACATCGATGACACTTGTCACATTTATATGTTTCTTGCTCCTTATTGGGTGTAAAACCTGCATCATCATGTCTTTTCTGTGCACTGTTGGGTGTAAAATCTACAACTTTGGGTCTTTTTTGTGCCTTGTTGTTTCCAACATTTACACCAACAGGTGCTTTTTTCACACAATTGGATGCCAAATTCACAGCATCATGTGTAGGAGTAGGTGTTTTGTCAGCACGGTTAGGTGTTGTTTTTCGTGCACGTTTTGGTTTAAAAGCAACAACTTTCGTTTTTTGAGCTCTGGAGCAAAAAGAAACGTGATGTGTCAGGATATCTAGAGCAGGAAACAAGGTATGACAATGTTTACATTCATATGGTTTCTCTTTAGTATGGGTCAAGTAATGCTTGTGCAGGTTATCACGTCGTGAGAAAGGCATGCCGCACCATTCACAAAGGAACGGCTTCTCTTTGCTATGGATCCTCATATGCACCACACGATTGTTTTCCCGTAATACCTTACCACAAATTTGGCATTGGAATTTCCTGATTACTTTCTCCTTAGTGTGGGTTAATACATGTCGTTCCAGGTCATCATCAAAGCGAAAAGATTTACCGCAAAATGAACACTGGCAGCTATACGGTTTCATTTCAGGGACACTTTCTGTACATGTATGCCATACATATTCAGATGGTGTTGCAAAGCTCGTTAGACATTGCTGGCACTGGTATGTTTTCTCTTTAGGGTGAAGTTTCACATGTTCTTGGTAAATACCTACGTAGGTGAAACGTTCATGACAAATATCACACTCATATTTTTTCTCTTCATGGGTTTTGGCATGATATTCCAAAGCAGACTTAGTAGCAAAATTCTTATCACAGGATGAGCACTGAAATTGCTTTTGAACTTTGACCTTTTGACAATGGGAGATTAAATGGGCGGTGAAGTTATTCAAGTCATCAAAACCCCTGTAACACTGTTCACATTTATATGATGTTTTTTGTTCACTACTGAATGACAAATCTGCACCATCACCTGTGTTTGGTGCAATGTTAGGTGTAATATCCACAGCACCAGGTGTTTTACTTGCACTATTGGGTGTAAAATCCACATCACCCATAGTTTCTTGTGCACTGTTGGGTGTAAAATCCACAACATCAGGTGTTTTTTGCACACAATCCGGTGAAAATTCAACATCATGTGTTTTTTGTGCACAGTTGCACTGTGCACCATCATGATGGGATGTATGGAAATGGACGACAAGTTTATTCAACTCAGTAAAACTTTGATGACACTTTTCACATTTATATGCTATTTCTTGCTCACTGCTGGGTGTAGAATCAGCACTATCATGTGCTTTTTGTGCACTATTGGGTGTAAAATCTGTTGCAGCAGGTGTATTTTGTGCACTTTTGGTTGTAAAATCTACACCGTGTCTTTTTTGTGCACTTTTGGTTGTAACATCCACACCATGTCTTTTAGGTGCCCTGTTGTGTGTAAAAGCTGCACCACCATGTGTTTTTTGTACACCTTTGCGTTTACTTGATTTCTTCTGTTTAGATGAAAGTGTTTTTCTTCTATTTATCGTATGGGATATCTGGATATGGCAGATAAGGTTATTCAGATGAGAATAACATCGGTTACACTTGTCACATTTATATGTCGTTTCATCGTTACCTTTGGAGGAAGTTAAATCTACAATTTTATGTTTCTGTGTAGACAAAAATGTTTGACTTTTTTCAATTCGAACTTTGGCCTTCTTGCTATTATGGGATACCTGCATATGCCACATAAGCTTATTCAAATCAGAAAAACATTTGCGACACTTGTGACATTTGTAGATAATTTTTTGTACAGTTTTGAGTGCTAAATCGGCAGCTTTTTGTACCCTATTGGGCGTATCTGCAGCATCAGTATCATGTGTTTTCTGTGCACTTTTGGGTGTATAACCTGTAGCATCACAAGATTTTTGTGCACCTTTGGGTGTAAAATCCACATCATCTTGTGTTTTTTGAGAACAGTTGCAGAGTGTGCCATCATTATGGGATCTCTGGAAATGGGCGATAAGGTTAATCGGCTCATTAAAACATTGGTGACACTTTTCACATTTATATGTTGTTTCTTCTGCATTTGTGGAAGTAACATCTGCATCATGCACATATACAAATGTTTTCCTTCTTTTCAGTCGAATTCCTTTGCTCCGATTGATGATTTTAGATTTCAAGCAGATATGTTTGGTAGCAAGATATTTCTTTTTATGTCTATATTTATGCCACAGGTATGAGGTAAATGTGGTCTTGTATGCTCCACAGAATACACATTTGAAAGCCCTTAATACTGTTTTGGATGGTCCTGTGTCATGTTTGACTTCAGCTAATCCTAGTTTGGATGAGCCATTGTCAGAATTGACTTTAATAAATCCTGGTTTTGCTGGCTCCTTGTCAGCTTTGCATAAAATTAACCCTCGTTTGGGATGACCCGTGTCATATTTGTTGTCCATTTCAAACTTTTCATTTGTGTCCATTAATCCTGGTTCAGATGATTCCATGTCAGACTCATTTATTAACTCTGGTTTAGGATGACCTATGTCCATTAATCCTGGTTCAGATGACTCCATGTCAGACTCGTTTATCAACCCTGGTTTAAAATTACCTGTGTCAATACTGTTGTTCAGTGATAATGGTTCAAATGATTCCATGCCAGATTTGTCTGTCTTGACCTCATGACAAATTTGTCGTCAAAACTTTGGATTGGATGGCCCACATCTGATTTGTCTTCAAACTCAGTTGGTTTCCTGAAAAAAAAAATGAAATCAAATTTCATAAAGTCATAGTCATCATTTGGTATGTATATGCCTATCGACACTCATACAAGCTTTTAATCAAGCTGACACATGATACGAACCAAAATGAATAATGATAAAAATTATTGATAATTTTGTCTCACAAAGACAATTTTTAATTTTTTAAATGTGTGTTTGATGATTAAAGGATAAAGGGAAAGAACACTAAACATGTAGGGCCGTATCCTCGAACGATGTTTAGCTAAACGTTGGTTAGACCTAAAATGCGTTTAGTTAAATTCTGATTTTAACTAAACGCTCGGTAAATATTTAAACAATGCGTCTAGTTAACAAAGATATTTACAAACTAACAAATATCATTCACTGAACTGTGCACACAAAAGATATGCACTAGTGACCTGAAAGTATGTATTAGTAGAAGGTCCCTAGTCAATAAAGATTTCTTCGCTTCATCAGTTACACGGCTTGTATTATTTTATCAAGTGATGCCCGTGTATTGAATACGTGAAGATAGACCTACATATTAATAGCACGCACACAATTATCATGTTTACTATGATAATTCAAGGTATATTTTATCAAGAAGAACAGATTTTGAGTGATTTGTTTGTCATGATCATGTCGATGCCATCATATTATAATTTTCAAACATTCTTCATTAGTATTATTACATTTTAAAGCTTAAAACAATAAATATAGTTGTCGGACACATGATGAAAATAAACTTTAAACACACCTTAAACTACCCCCTGACCTAGTTGAGTTTTAAACGCATTTTAGAGGAGTTTAACGACACGTGTTTAAAATTTAAACGGTGATTGTATTTAGTTACCCTTTGAGAATTACGTTTATTTTAATCATCGTTTAAATCGCGATTTAAACACTGATTAGCGTTAAACATCGTTCAAGAATACGGCCCGTAAAGTCCAAAATCCTCAGAATGTGCTTTCCTTTCTTATAAACTTAGCTACATGTATAGAAAGTTATAAAATGATATTAAACTACAAGCAAATAAAATAACCACAACTATTTTTTAAGTAAATCCAAACTTTAGAGTATATATGAATTCTCAAATTGTTCATAACATCACATCACCAAACACATTTCCATAATTACAAAGAAGTTGCAGTTATTTCCAATCTATGTAAATGACAGCATATGTCCTCTGGATCATTTATCCCAATCTCCCAAGCATTGTCGGATTAGGCCTAAAAAAATGTTTGATTGGTGTAACATAGAAAAACAAATAGGGTAGGTAGGTCGGATATTTTAAAGTCTATGGTTCACATACAAGAACACATTTGGGATTTTTCAAATTTGGGATTTGGAGGTTTTTTACCATGCACAAAAAAAATAAAAATATTTAGGGTCGGTCAGGTTATGCCAATCAAACAATTTTTTTAGGCCTTATAATCATATAAAGAGGAAGAAAACCTATAACGAGGAAGACACTCAAAGAGAAGATCGCAATGCAGATAGAAAATGAACAGTTCTTTCATCCCATGTGCAGATATATCTAAGCCTACACTTATTCATTCCAAAGTAGCACGAGATGCAACAGATGATAGGCCTACTGCTGCTCAAAAGAAAGGTCATTGAACAAGCAGAGTCATGGAGATTTAGTGGTTCCATAGATCAGGTATCTAATTACCCTAACCGTACAAAACATCAAAAAATCAAAATCCACATGGTTTGAAAATCGCCTAAGTCCAAATGTGTCATAGACCGTGGTTAGCAATGGTCATGAAATCGCTGCCATGGTAGTGCGTGCTCGGTGGCTTGACATAGTGATACTTGGGTTGGGATGCGAGAGGTCCCGGGTTCAAAGCCAGGTGGAAACTGGCCATTATTAACTTGCGGATTTCAGAGGAGATAGTTTTTAAATGAACATGTGCCCAATACGGATAGGGTTAATGAAGCCCACATATGGGTCTACCTTAATGCTAACTGTACAAATCATCAAAAAATCACAATCCACATGGTTAGGAAAGTCCAAATACGTCATAGACCAAAGTTAGCAATGGTCACTAAATTGCTGACATGGCAGCGCGTGCTCGATGATTTGACATAGTGATAGTTGGGTTGGGATGCAAGAGGTCCTGGGTTTGAACCCAGGTGGAAACCCGCCATTTTGTTTAAACTTGCAGATTTCCAAGGAGGTTTTTAAACGGAGAAGTGCTCAGTACGGTTAGGGTTAGGATGGGTAATACAAGGGCATACTGTTCCTAAGACAAAATTATGTGCTGATATCATTTAACTTAGTTGTAACAACTTGGCACAACAGTTCAGGAAAGCCTACAAATCCAGGAAACAAGTCATGTGCACACCCAGAGTAGATCATAAAATAAGCATAATTGAAACTCCTCTCACAACTGAAATATCCCTGCATTGCTAGCAGGGAATAGTTCTATTAGTTAACATATGATTGATCTATATGTTATTCAGAGACAGATGCATCATACCTGTGTACATTGAATTATGTGTCACAAATTCTGCTGAAGTGCAGCAGAACATGGTAGCCAACAAAGGAGTATATCATGTTCAGCCAGGTTTGATCAAGAACCATACTATATATCACTAGAAGTAAAAAACATCTTGGTTTGGACAATCCATCTCGGTTTCAAGTGCCTCAAAACAATAACATAGTTTTGTTACATTGTATGTAGCACCACTTCAAACCGAGACTCTAAACCAAGACACTAATTATTGATCCCTGAAAGCAAGTCACCAAAGGGATCACATAAATTGGATTATTGATTTTGGTGGAAAAAACATATTGGTTTTGCATCTCCTGTTCCTGCCTTGGTTTAGTGAGAACAATGGCATAGTGGCTATTGTTTAGAGGCACTTCAAACCAAGATGCTTTGTCCAAACTGGAATGTTTTTTTTATTTTTAGTGTATGCTGCAATTGACAATACAGATGCACAAGTGGATAGAGACTCCTCCCATGCATTTGCATCAACTCTATTCCAGAAAAGGGTTCAAGGAGAAAATGGTGACTCTTTGGTTCCTCCTAAATTTACAACTGGACTCCCAATCCACCTCTTCAAAGCTAAATGATGTAAAGCATTGAAGATCTACTTTCATGTAATATCTTTGGATCACCTAAACCGAAAACAAGTCCTTGTACTATCCTGCCTCTTAATCCTGTCAACATGTAGAGAAGCTCATAGAACCTGAGCAGGGTATCAATATGCATGGCTCTTAATTGGCAAGATATTTCTTTAGACACTCAAGAGTCAATTTTAGGACACCTGCCTACTCCCTTTCTAAAGCGTGGGCTGCATACAGTGATTTTGATATGGACTTGCCTAGTTCATCAATACATTAGTCCACTACGGAAGACACAGAAAAACAGATCTTTGAACATGGTGGACCAAAAGTAATTTTGAATGACCAACGAAAGCAGTCTTCCTGATAAGCGCTGAACACGAAAAATACCGCAAAATAGTATCCAGTGCTCCTGACTCCACGGGCCTTAAGGGGCCTGTTAAGGCTTTTATTTTGACTTTCTTTTTTGGCTTATAAGTCTAAAAATATTAAGTTACAATATAAAAAAGTATACATTTCTAGAAAGGAAATTTGACAAGGAATCTGTTTATGCTATTGGTTTGGTTCAAAAATGACCATATTTGGTAAAAAATAGCAGAAAGCAGTGATTTTGCCTACACATGAAACGGGAAAGGTAACTAAAAAAATTGTTACTGCCATTTTATCACTTATATATTTTTGGAAACTGCACACAATTATCTAGGATCGCATTTTTTACTTTTTTAAATAAAGCCGAATTTTTCGAAATATAATAAAAACCATGTTAAATGTGCCGTTTCCGACATTTATCTGCATCAATTTTGATAGAAATTAATGAATATCTTTGATTTTAGGACCTTAAATTGAAAAATGAGAAACGCGATCCTAGATTATGATATACTGTACATAATGGTTGAAAAATCTTTCCTCGTACTTTTTAGATTTTTTAGTTACGTTTCCCGTAAAAATGATGTTTTTTCATCAAAACTGATATGGAGACATCCCATGTTTAATGAAGAAATCGCACATTTTGACCTAAAATCCATGAATTTTGAGGTCTAAACTTTGGGCATCGGACAATAAAACTTATTATGTAATTGATATTATTGGTAAGTATTGTACTCAACTTTCAGATCCGAATTTAAGCTCCGTATTTTGTAAATATTGAAAGAAATCTAAAATACCAATGTTCAATTATTTGGTCTTTGTTTACAATATTGACAAGTTTATTGCGGGATTTTAACAAAATGTGCTCATGCAAGAACATAACGCAACGCGTTCACCCGCGCACGCAGTACTTGTTACCGCGCAAAAAGTCACGCACATCAAAACACGCAACCTAAACGCAAAATATAGGACGCGTAGTTATGCCCGTAATTTCCCGCCAACAGCCATGTGTTTATTTTACTGTAAAATGTCAAAATGATCTTTTAATTTTACCTATAAACAAGTTTAAAACTTTTGTTTTGTAGTATTTTATTGTCTGTAATAAAAGGTAACATGCTGAAGTATCAGAAAATGCAGAAAAACTAAATTCTGCTACCGAACAAACGGCCGGGTTAACAGGCCCCTTAAGTAAAGAAACTTTTAACATGTGTTTTCCAATAAAAAAGAAGAAAAAAAAGAGTTGACCTTTGACCTTTGGATAATTTTTGACCTAAAGAGCCTATGCAAAACTTTAGCGTTGTTCAGTTAGAAAAGACAGTTGAAATTAAAGGGGCAATTCATGATCCACTTTTCATCCTCAGGGTCACCTCCTTCATCCTTGACTGGTTTATGTTACAATCCCAAAAGCATTCTTTCAAAAACACTTGCAGTTTTTAAAAAAGTAAGAAAATGTGTCATTTTCTAATTACTGTCAGGGCCCCGACAATTATCAGAAAACGACATATTTTCTCACTTTTCTAAAAATTGGAAGGAAGCACAATTGAAATAATGGTTTGGGGATTGTAACATAAACCAGTCAAGGATTCTTACCAGCTAATCTCAATTTTGATAGAGGTGACATTGAGGATGAAAACTGTAGCCTATGGTGAATCTTAAAATGCTAAAAAGGCTTGTAACTTGAAAACAAATGGTCAAAATCGAGGGAAATTTTCAGGATACTTTTATATTGTACTCTTCTATATTTAGCTAGATAAGAGGTGGGGTTGTCATCACATCTGAATCTTGAATTGCACCTTTAAAGCCATCAAATACATTTGCTAGAAAACCGGCAAGAGTGAGCCAAGAACTCAAGGGCTCTTATTTTCACTTGGATTTTTTCAGTTTGATTCAGAGCCCGGATTCAGAGAGTACCAGACTTAATTGGTATACACTAAAATTGAACTTGTAATATTGAGAGCCCGAAACAAGAGCTACAACTAACTAAGCTTGGGCAGGAGTCCCTCTCTAGCCTATGTAAGATGGTAAGTCTGGTAGCTGCCCTTCTATTCTGCAGAGAGTCCCAGCCCATTTCGTTCAACATGCTCTGCATACTAATAGTTCTTAAGTAGTCATTTTGAACAAACCTAGCCTTGCACTGAACTCGTGCCTCATATCCTATTCAAATTTCAATATTTTTTTTATATGACGTTCACATAGTGTGTTGGTATGATAGTGTATCAATGCATTTTTTTAAATAAATTGATCTGATGACCCATGAATCACCACACGGTGTATTCTTACAGATACTGACTGTTAAAGGGGAAATTCATGATCCATTTTTCATCCTCAAGGTCACCTCTATCAAAATTGAGATTATTAGCTGGTAAGAATCCTTGACTGGTTTATGTTACAATCCCCAAACCATTCTTTCAATTGTGCTTCCATTTTTTAGAAGAGTGAGAAAATGTGTCATTTTCAGGTTAATGCCGGGGGCCCAACAGTAATTACAACACAGGAGTCTATGTAGGGATTTTAAAATGCTAAAAAGCTTGTAACTTGAAAACGAAAAGTTTTAGGGGAATTTAAACTTTTGATGTGAAGATTAAAGGTGTAAGTTGCTATTTTATCATGAGTATAATTTACTTTCAACTGATTGACCTTGACCTCTGGAATGCATTGTGTAAGGTTTCAACCTTAGCTTGTGTCTTGTTTTCTCTTGCGAGGCAAGAGAAAGTTAATGCAACCCTGGGGATGAGGCCGTTAAATGTAAAAAGAAATGAAAAAAAATATACCAATTATTTTACATTTTATCTCCAAAATTATAAAGAATTTTTGGATTTACAATCAGAAAAATATGAGCTTTCATTTGGCATCAAAAATATACTACTTCGGGTTGAGTCCTGAGGATGAGAATGTGATCGGAAAGAATTTTTGGAATTACAATCAGAAAAATATGAGCTTTCATTTGGCATCAAAAAATATACTACTTCGGGTTGAGTCCTGGGGATAAGAATGTGATTGAAATCTACACCTTTAAGGAAACAAAGATTAGGTGGAGACATGACTTGTCAATCCATATGATTTACATGAATATGGACTGACTGGGCTCCACTGACTCTATGGTTAACTTTGCCAATTACTTTTCATTTTTAAAACAACTCACATCATCAAAAATATGGGAAATGTACTCTTGCACACCTTAGTGAATTGCTAAAGCCATGGGCCATGGTAGTCAAAGAGTATACCACCAAAACTTGTGAAAATGAATGATCATTTTAATGTAACCTAACACTATAAATTGTATAAATGCATGATCAAAGTGCACATTTTGACTTTTGTTTTCAATCAACAAACACTTTTGTGGATGCTCATTAATATTGTTTACAATAAAACATAGAGTAATTTACAAAATAGGGGATGGAAAATACCAAAAAATTCACCTGCACTAAATTTAGCAGGTGAGATTATATATACATATTGAAAGAACTGTTCAACCGTCAATTGCTGCCGTTTTGGCCTTTGGGAGCGAGTATCAATATTTTAAAGGGCAAATTTTGGCTCTCCTCGGTTTTGTATCGCTCGATGTGCAAACTTAGTAAATATATAGAGGAGAATTGGTACAATGATAAATTAAGCCCTTCCTGATATAAACAGAGAACATGTCTTCTACCCGGTCTTACTAAGTGTGCCTACAAATCAATCAATCAATGATACAAGTAATTGCATAACATGCATACCCCATGAAGGAGTCTATTCGTACAGGGGACCCACGGCTTTACGTGACTGTCCGAAGTAGAGTAAAGTTTCTTGCCCAAGGAAACAAGGAGATGAAAACCGCCCGGCCCAGGGTTCGAACCCACAATCTTAGGAGTGATTTTTCAGTTTGCCTTGTCAACAGTTTCTTTGGATTGCACTTGACCTATCTCAACTTGAAATGACAAATTTTTGGTTATGGGTCAAAGAAAAAAGTGTGCTGCACCCTAGTGTCAGTGTGTTGTCATAGTAAATTTCTGTGTATTTGAGAAGAAAATGCTTTGAATCTAAAAACCTTTTGCATTGTGAAGCAATCTTAATGTCTTAATATGTGTACCGCCGCGGCAAAAGGGTCCAGTTGTCGACTCCTACATGTTGCTCATTGTAGCATATCTGATGTATACAAATACCATACATTAGATATGCTACAAGGAGCAACAAGTACGAGCCGACAACTGGACCCTTTTGCCGCGGCGGTACACATATGTAAATAAGGTACGGTATAAAGTCCATTTTTAATTTAAATTTTTTTTAATGACAATTAGATATTTCATCTTCGTAAACATGGATGTTTTCCTTCAAAATTGTGTGTGAGGACGCTTTTAATGATTATGCGCAAAAGAAAATGCTTATATTGCTAATTTTAAGGTAACAGTTGCCAAGGCAGTATCATGTTTGATCTGCTCCCAAAATTGCTCACTATCTAATTCAGTTTGTCAGTTAGACTTGTTTAAAATGAAGCGTCAATAATAATCCTATGTAAAAGCACAAGGGTCAACACATTTGAACTTTTCCCTGTACAAATGTATAGGAACATTGAAATATGTTCAAATGGGTACTACGATCAAACTAATACAAGGCTCAAATTTCTTGGGTACCGTAAATGAAACATCAGAGTAGCGTAACATCTGCATACTTAATTCAAAGTTGCATAAATTGCCCATTTTACAAAAGCGCCCTGCCCTCGCTTGATTTTGACCAAAAACATCAATTTTCAGGAATACGAAATGACTAGGGTTTACAAAAACTTTATATTTGTGTGTAAATATTGCCCCATTAACAAACCAAAAAAAATAATAGGAATTGAGAATTAAATAACACTTTTTGTAAAATAAACAAAGAATTTCACTAAAATGAGACACACTTTTTTCTTTGACCCGATTATTTTTTTTTACCATTTCATGTTGAGATAGATCAGTTGTACATTGCATAAAAACTGTTGACAGAAAGAAATTCTGAAAAAAAAAAAAACAATTTTGACTTAGTATAGCCAACACCTAAGTCTGCAAACTAGTTAGAATAAAAGATAAGATTTATTGTTTTGCCTGTCATCTATCGTCTCATCCATTATGAGACGATAGATGACAGGCAAAAATACATATAACGTACGCCCATTCACTATGAGATGATAGATGACAGGCAAAAAATGTATCTTTTATTCTCATTGGTCAAAAATTTGAGACATTTTAAGATCAAGAATGAAGTCAATTATTTGCCAAATTTAAGGCAATATATAGGCATCATTACTGGAAAAACGTACACCCCTATTCATGCATAAAACATTCCAATTTATGTAGGCCTAATGAATTGCGCGTCAGATGAGTACGTATGTCTATAGATATATCTACATCGTGCCAATTTTCAACTAGCCAGTCCACTGTGTATATATGCTAATGCACTGTCAAATATTTCATTTCATTTTATTCAGTACTCTTAAAAATACAAGTAATAGACATTCAAATGGTAATAAATACAATAGATAGAATATTGCACATACACATTATTTACACAAAGAAGATCTATTGTACATGGAGCTGCAAGAGTATTGTTAATATGAGATAATGGAAAACAACCAGGAGTACCAAGGATAGCCCAAAAAGCCTTAAAAAAAAGGCTTAATTCCATTGGGGTCCTTAAGCAAGATTGAACAAGCAAACAAAACAAACATGAAAATTTAGGCAGCAGAAACATGCAGTTTGGATACCAAAAAAGTGAACAAACGAAAACAATTTGAAATAATGATGGCTTGATTTTCTCTGATATCCAAAACCAATTTATTAGAAGTCAGCCATTCCTTCAATTTATTGATGCTAACCAACCTGGTTATTACATTGATACCAATGCAAACCAATTTTTGTACAATTTTACTGGTATCAAAACCATCAATCATCATGATCATGCAAACAATTTTGATAACAATTTTGATTATGTTTCAACTCAAAATGTTGATTATAACGGGTATTTCCATGTCAACACTTGGCACTCGATATCATTTAATGAAAGTGCAATTTCCATGATTTTGGCTAAACAAACTGTGTTACGTGCCGCACACACTAAGCGCACTTTGAGTATTGTCAAGAGTGCACCAAATTATATTGACAATAATGCCAAACTTGT
>JXSR01S007854.1:24146-40204 GCA_000969725.1 Ophiothrix spiculata
ATATACTGATGACATGTTGTTCAATTAAATAAATATGGCGGAAACGGTCCAAAATCATCAATAAGTTCCGTTGTAATACACTATTAAAGCGAGATAGTGCTTGCGTAGTTCTTTGCGTGTAGGTTTTGGTATGGCTTTTGCTTCAAGGTCGCGCTCAACTGTAAGTTGTCAACTGCGAGTTGTTTCCACGTGATTTCACTTTCGAAGGTAAGCCGTCAACTGCGAGTCAACCATAAGATTTCTTGTAGTTGAAAACTCGCAGTTGAGGTCTGTTCCTTTCGAAAGTGATTACCTACGAGTGCGTTTCCACGGTCACTCACCTGTGTGTTCACTTTCGAAAGTGAGTACCTTTCGAAAGTGAACCCGTCGTGGAAACACACCTAGGGCTACCTTTAAACAAGGACAGTTTGCCCTTGTGTGACAACATGTTGAAAATAACATTCAAATACAATAGCTGCTTTGTTATTAGCCAGTAGATTAGCCTAATGAGCAAATATTTCATTTTCATGACTTCCTCTTTTCTACAAAGCCTTCAACTCAAGAGGCATAATTCAATCAGCATTTCAGCTGATCAAACTAAAACAATAGTGTATTTATAAACATTAGCCTTAAGATAAAACCTAAAACAATATTGTGGCACACTTTATTAGTTGCTATGAGATACATAATAGCATTGTATGACTATCAGTAATACAAATAATTAGAGAGGTGTATTTTCCACTTGAAGTGTGTAACTAGCTATTGTTATGTGCAGTAATTAGTTGATTTAATGAGGGGCTTGTTAGTGAAATTGTCAAGAATAAATACATGTTTGTAATGAGCCTGTTGATTATCATGGCAGCTGCTACTCCCTTTGTCTTGCTATGAGTGCATAGCATCATCAAATTGTGAATACATTGTATCATCCCCATTTATGATATATTCAATTAAAACAATAAATGAACATTAAGCAACATACTTATTCTAGTGCTAAAGGCTCTGTCACACATCACCGTACCGTGCGAATAACGTACTAATAACATACACTGTTTGGTAATCGATAAACATGTATTTCAATGACCAAACAGTGTACGTTATTAGTTCGTTATTCGTACGTTTCGTGATGTGTGACAGAGCCTTAAATGACACTAAATATTATTGTGTATATGCTACACAAGGTGAAAGGTGAAACTGAAATAAACATGATCAAAGATCAAAAAATACATTTTCTGATGATGCTCTTCAGAATGATTTTTGGAAATGAAACTTTGCAGGTGCATAATCTACAAAAATCAATTTCCCATAGTTGTTCACCTGTAGCACAAAATGAAACTTTTCAGCTTTTGCAGGTTTGTTGATGACAGGCTATCACATAAATGGAGAGAATCATGTTTGTACAAAGGACTCTTGAATCTAGATCAGGAGGTCAACACCTGAAGGCCAATCAGCTCATTTCTCACTTCCTCAAATTTACCTTGTAAAAATAAATATTTCATGGATAGTTTACCTTCACACCAATCATTGTGTTTGGATCTTCAAGTTGATATACTCCTCTTGTCATTTCAAATTGCTGACCTTCCTAGATATGTCATCAATGTAAAAACACACGGACTTCCTGCACCTGGTGGCACATATTTTCCTCTTCATAATTACTTTGAACATTACCTTGATCTTCTTAAATTGGATCATTAGAGAACATTGGGGCCAATCACCACAAATTAACATGGTATTAAAGTTATATGAAAAAAATACCTTTATTATACTTTAACAAGTTTGATATATGAACTTATAAAATATAATACATATATTCCTAAAATGAAGTGAGAATGATATGTGAAGGTTAACATCTGATAATTACCCAATAATTTTGAACTATGTCTGAAGGTTATTTTTGTTCATATATCATGGAAAAGGTTCTTTTGTTCTATCTATATGGAATCTTGCATTAATTTATTATCTCTTTTAAATGACAAGAGGTGATATATGAAGGATAACATCTGATAATTATCAAACTAATTTGGATTATGATATTGCTGCTTATAGTCTGAAGGTCTTTTTTTAATTTAAATGTTTAAATCTTTGGAAATGCTCTAGATTATTCTAGAAAGTATGATAGAGTTGGAGGAGGAAGCTCACTCTTCTACAGAATACGTCCAAATCGCTAAACGACCAGTCTTCTAAGAAAGCAATATTGTTAAAAATCCAATATATATACTTAAAAGGAATAGTTACAATAGGTTTAAGGTAATTGTTTTAGATGGGAAGACCTCCTGGAGCTTGAGTTGGGTTTCTTATTCATATCTAACAGGCAAAAAATGCAGGTATTTCAAGCGGGACCACCAAGCCAGGTGTGTGTTTTAAGCTTCATGGTTCATTTGATAGCCCAAATTACAAACTTAACACAACACACCTTGAACAGGATCCCATTGTATATAAATCTGGTTTAATACTGATTAATAGAAATAATGACAACATTATGAGAGATTTACTTGATTTGGGGCTGTTAATGATGTAAATTGCTAAAGATTATATTTTAACAAATAAAGGACAGGTGTATTTTTCATTTTGACTATGAAATAAAACACACACAATAGTTTCATCCACTATCTAATGTAACATATGGGGACTATCTTGTGTCTTTGAGATCAGTCCTATAATGCATTTATTTTGAATTTTGCTCTGAAAGACAGTGAAATCATTGGTTCTTTTACACATGACTGTCATTTGTGTTGCTCCTTGTAATGGACTGCAAAAAGTGACAATGGTATACATTTTGAGTACAATTAAATTTTATGAATATCATTTCTTGAAATGTTCATGAAAATGAAGTGTGGTGATTGTTGAAAACTACCATAAAAAGTATCAAAAGGCCTATGATATGTTTGCTACATAGTATTTCTTGCACATTTTTTTTTCAGTTCTGTAATATGATTCCCTTAAAATTTGGGATTGAGAAAGTTTATCTTACTATAACAACATATTCAATGACATTGTTTACCACTGAACATCAAAAAATAGACCTTCCATTTTAACTTGTCCCATGTGGCCAACATTGGCCTGAGGAAAGAGAAACATTAAAAGGTTCATTGAAATTTAAAAATCTTAATTTTCCATGCATTTGGATCTAAATTTCAGTGAGAAACTTATCTCATGCTGTCTAAACCTGATGGGAACAACAATTTTCATGAACTTTTGAAACCTTATCTTCATTTGCCTAAAGGACAAAGATGATACAGTCATATATTTACCACAATTATTTGGATCTTTTCGGGCAAAGTTAAAATTTTCCCATCAAACTCTTCTCATCCCAAAACTCCATTTTTCATAATTTTCAAGATGTTCTTCCTGATTTTGTTAATTGTTATTTTATATTTTTATTATGTTTTTTTCCCTTATTTTTTTTCGAGATAAAAGCTAGTCATGAGCTCATGACTCTGCCCTACCATTGAACTTTTTGTAAACTCAAAACAGTGGTCAGACTGTAGTGGTGATATTTGGACATCTTTTTACGACTAATTTTGAGTCCAATAAATTTCATTTTACCTCTCAAACTAATTGAAGAATATAGACTAGGCCTACTCTGACATCTCAATGTTTTATTTATAAATTTTACCAGCATCTATCTATCAATAAACCAATGGTTTATCCCTAGTCAAAACAGGCCAAGACTATCCTACCATTACATATCCATCATCACTTCTGTACCAATGGGCCATAAATCCTTTGCTTACAGACAGATAAACTTTCTGACAACAGATTGATTCATACTCAAAAATGGTTTCATTGTTGACAATTCATTCTTGCTTCAGTCTCCATTCCCAGCTTCTCCTTGCATGATGGAGTTCAATCAAGTTTCATTTTGGCCTTTTTATTTTGAAAAACAATGAAAGCAAACATGGCTATGATGCATACATGAAGCAAGTAAGTTGAACTATAATATATTTGACCATCCACTAACTCCCTACCCCACTTTTCTCCTCGGATATTTGCAAGTCAAAAATATTGGGTTTCCACCTGGGTTCGAACCCGGTACCTCTCGCATCCCAAACTAATTATCACTATGTCACTTTTTAATTTTATACTTCTGGTTTTTTTAAATCAAACTTTGCATATGTTTTGAAGCATTAGATTATAAAACTGCAAAAAAATTTCATCTGGTAGTAACTTGGTACCATGGAGCATCATAAAGGTTAACATAAACTTGCAATTTGAAACTCAATCTTTTTCCACTGACTCTCTCCATAAGGCCAAAACAAATAAATTGTTATGTTGCCCTCAGCGACCGACCCCATTCAAAATTTAAAAAAAATATTAGGGTGAGGAAAGCACCCAAATTTGCTCAGATTCTGTGTTTTTTGAGAAATTATTTTGATACTTTATTAGGTGCTTTTAAAAAATATATATTTTCCGACCGACCTACTCAATTTTTCAGAAATCCCAGTTGAGGGCAACATAACAATTTGTTTTTGGCCTAATATGAATGAGGAACACCTGGACAACTTTGGTAATGACCCTTTAATTCGACCTCCACCCCTCTGCAACATGGAATGACTTTCTTTTCAACAAAGCCAGCTTTGCCTGCTGATTGTTGTGTTCATTTATACCCATATTTGTACAATAAACCCAGCTCAACAAATGCTACAATCCACATTCTGGATGTCATTCAATGGGTGGATAGGGATTCTAAAATGTGGGAATCATTTAACTCTGTCCCTAAAACACACATACACACACCCCTTTATAGCGTAACTTTAGTAAGCTTAGGTGAAGTTTTGTTTAACAATTTCCCTTCTCTCTGCATATGAATGGCATATATTTGTTTTGCAATGCTTTTACTTCCACAAATGTGTGTGGGCAAATGAAAAAGTAGAATTCAATTCTGAGTGCTTCAGAAGCGAAATGTGATAATTACCATTAACAAAGTGGCAGAATGTTTGAAAAGTCAATGGATTAAATGGAATAGTATAAATATGCAGTAAATAATGGTGTTGACATAGTGCTTTGCCTGTAGCTGTGTGTATTGCATCCAGCACCTTGGTACACATAACCTGATGGACTTCACATTTACACCCTTGTCTCAAGCAAGGTGGATGGACTTTTCCTCCAGCATGAAATGGTCAAGGTGTGACAATGTCAAGTTTGCAAACATTACAACATTCTGTATTCAAAATATTAGGCATTGTATGGCACTCACATTTATGAAATATATGGATCATGACCAGATAGATCGATCCACTTTCAAGCCTCCTCTTCCACACTTCAAGAATTAAATTTTTATATAATAAAGTGACCAAAAATGTCACTAATTCTGCTCTAATAGCCTTATTTTTAAGCAAAAAATCAGTTCAGAAAAAATCACTTTCCCATAAACTTGACCTACTTTTTGATAAAAAAACAGTTCCTAAGACGTTGGAAAATCCATTAAGGTTGAGGCACATACCTAAATTGCATACCGTACCTCATCCTTCAAAGAGTTCTACTTACTATCATTTCAGAATATCTTGGCTTTGATGTACTCAGTATACTCAATATAAAAATCAACTATCCATCTTCTAAATAAATATTGTGTGTTTTTGCATTATCATGCTTAAAATTGCCACAACAATTGAATAAAAGATGATAGAATATTCTGAGTTGATACTTTAAATAAAAAAATAGTCCACCATGTACAGATAATGTGCAATTGTTTATGTCCTCTGCACCATTCTCCTTGAACTTGAAAAAATATCAGAACATAGACTACTTAAGATGCATAATTTGTTTGTCCCCATATTATACCACCAATAAATGTACATACCTTTAATTTAATGTATGAAGAAAGTTGTGTGAATGTATGTATAGGCCTATATGTATACTAATTACAGAAGTTATCTTCAACATACCCTCCTTTTCTGAAAACATTTTTTCTCCAAAGTTACTTCTTCCTCCTAATCAACTTAAGCTTAGTACGCAACACTCTTGCAACGCATATAAGAATCCAGTTCTCAAAATTTAAAAACGATGTTCCTTTAAATTCCATGACTGTACCAGAAGGGTGTGATATAACACTTTCAATTTTGATTTACACACAATTCATTGAGTGTATTAGAAAAGTCAAAAGTTCCAGATGCGCAAAAACACCAAGAATCATTTTTCTACATCAAATAAACCGTGAAAACAACACATGAACCATGGAAATTGAAACATTCCAAATAGCACATGCGTGTCATTTGTTTTCAGTCATGCTGAATGAACATCAAATGGACTAGACTTAATATCAGCTCGTTTCATTAATTTTCCTTTTATTTTGGCACAGAAATGTGTCAATAAATCTATTTTATAAGGTGTTTATATGATTTTGTCAATACAGAGGTCAACTTTTAAAATAGTCTGAAGTTGAGAAAACAACAGTCAACGTTTTGTATATTGGTGATGGATGAGTAAAGAAAATAAACACCAACTTGTGAATTTTTGAAGAACTTTCTTTTTTCAGGCCTTCTTATTCAGATCTGTTCATCAGCATACACATGCAAAATTGCATTAAAATTTCCCCTGATGTAATTTCTATTCCCCCACCTCTTCCTCTCCCCCTTGGAATCTCAAACTTTAGGAAAATAGAAACGTTGCTGATAGAACCCCAAGAAATAAATTTGGCTGAAATTGTCTTGTTAGAGCAAGTGATCTGATTTTGTTTGTTTTATTTCTATTAATATCTTTCTATGATTCAAATAAGTTTTCACAAGTTTTCATACCCAAGTACATCATGCCTTTAGAATGCCTTTAATTTAAAACTCTTCATTAACAAATCTGTGAAGTTATTGCCATAACAGCAATAGGCCTACTCAGTATTTGAAACCTTATGGGTATCTAAGGAGTAATGGTAATTAAACTACTCACTCACCTGTTATATAAGACATGAGTACAGACCAAATAATCCAGCAGGAACAGAAGAAATATGAAAAAGAAAAAGAAAACAATTTTTATAAAATAATTGATATCAAAAACTCAGATTCAAGAGTACAAATTTGGGGATGGAAAATACATTATGATATGACTAATCCTTGGACATAGTGAGCAATAGTGGACAGGAGACACCACATATTAATTAAGAAAATCAGTGAAGATTGAGATAAAAATGATGATGATAGCATCTAGACCATGACTAAGCTATTTCATTTTTTAAATCTCATACCATATTATTTCACAACCTGGATTAATTTTGAACATATTGCAAGACACCCTTTTCATAATAATGCATAATTATTAATAATTCCTGAAATTAACACTTAATTTGAAATATGAAACAGGATTTAACTGTTCATAACTTTGACTTAATGAAGATAAAGATGGGGGGAGACTGTCATCTGGATAGAACAAATGACGGTTAGGTATAAAATGAGCTTAATATACCAGCACCAGACTGGATCATTTGTAATTATTTCATCATTAGCACTTTCTGTAATTAAGTGGGCACACTTTTAAGCTTAACCAAAATTACCATAAAACAAGGCTAGACATATTAGAAACTGATTATCATTCCTTCAAAATCCTGTCACATGGTTTTCATCTCCTCTTGTTAAAAAGTAATATCCCTTCTGTCCCCTCTCTCCTCTTTGCGCAAACAAGATACAGTAATACTAATTAAACGAGGCTTGTATTTCTTCTGGCACAATCTTTATTATCAACCAAGACAGAAAGCTTAATTACTAATTGTTACATATATCCTACACTTCCTCTCCTACCTATCCTGGGTCCATATATGGTCAGACAAGACAAAATATATTTGGTCAGACAAGATTTTCTTACCATATATTTGACCAGAAAATTTATGCACCAGCTGTAAAGTGAATATTCACACAAAAATAGATATGAAAAACAGTCCTTTTTTTTCTAACCTTCCATTTCTTTAATTTTTTTCATTCACTTCATTTTCAAAATATTTACACTGTAGTTAGATTCTTATGAACAACGTGAATTAGAATACACTGCTCAGAGCACATTCCGGAACCTGTAACAGTCTCTACCAAAATCTACTTTTCTAAATGTAGGCTAATGAATATATACCAAGCTACTGGAAGGTAAAAAGACTACAAGATTCCTTTCCTAGGATCACATATATCAGAAACTCCAGATTCAACAAATTTTCCTCAAATCACAGTATGTCATTACAGTTATTATAGGCCCCTAATTTCATTCAACAAATTATTGGAAATGTTAAAAAGACATGTGCAATGCATATCATTAGGTACATTCTTTCCTTATGCACAAACACAAAATTATGCTCACTGTTTGCATAGTCACTGAATTTTCCTAAAAAATGTCTTCTATTGTAGAACTCTTTTAACTAATTAAAAATTACGCACATCTCCATAAATTAAACCTGCCAGCTGTTTTCAGAGGAAGATTCTGTTTTAATTGAACATATCAGTTAAAAATAGGAAAATGGTAGTGCTCAGATTTTTTACGAGATTTTTAGAAACCAGATTAGACAACCATTTCATATCGCCGGTGTTAGAGAAGATTTATCTTTTGCTATTCAAGCGATTAATTTGTGTGGTAGTATCATTATGGTGTACTGTCCTTTGACTTCTTGTAAAACACTTGGACCCATATTCCAGAAAGGTGTTTAGCTAATCCATGGTTTTAACTGAACATCAACTGTCCAGAAATGATATGCACTGTTGCAGCTCTCAAGCGAAAAAGTTCAATGAGCCGTACTCTGACCGTGATTTAGCTAGACACTTTTCTGGAATATGGGCCAAATTGTTTAAGAATAAACATTACAACTCCATGCATGCATACAAGTTAGAAGCATGGTCTACACATTCAAGTCCTAATGATTATGTACATGAGCAATAAATGTGAAGGGAAAAAAATCCATTTACAAGTCCAAACATTTTTCCATTCATCCACAAAGCAAAGGTGGCAGCACTTGATTTGTCAAATAAGCTAGGGGTTGTACTGTTGATTCAGATAATTACCCTAATGTCAATTTGATTTTGTTTCATTATACAGTGAGCAACCAAGATAAGCTTAAAGGCAAAGAGCTAAAGAGGGTAAGTCAAGATGTAGGTATACCAACAGCATGGAATAAATACGACAAAAACATGGTGAGGAAACAATAGGTGTTTTAAGCAAAACAAGTCCCTCAAAATTTACCATTGTGTGTTGCTTATGTACAATTCTCCTTGCACTTTCCTTGCATAATTTAACAATATGGGGTATGCTCTTGTTGGGAAAAGACCAAGCACCAAGGGTTAGGATCCTTGCATACTGTGCTGGACAATTTATTTCTCGTATTTTGCAATATACTTTGAAGTATCTTGATCTCCTGTTCTGTGGTCACTGCACACCTATAGATTGCTGACAGCCAGACTTGTTTAGATCAACTTAGATTACATCCCATTTACAAAGAGTGGGATAAGGGTCAATAGATCGGGGGGGTTTTTCAAAACCAAATACAATTTCACACATGTGCTTAAGTTAATAATGAGCCTACATCAGTAATCATGCATAAACAATTGTTCATGCTTCCAAAATGAAGAGAACAAGAAAGTGCAAGAGGAATAAGAATACAGTATTTAGGGGCAAATACTCTTCAAAAAGAGCATTATTTATCTTAGGCTAAAAACATTTATGTAGAAAAATCATAAAATTTAAGTTTTTAAGAAATTGGAAGTTGACCATCATGGGAGATGAAAAAAAGATCCTAATCAAATTTATCCATCTGCATTTGAACTATAATTAAGCTGATTTAACAGTCATTACATTTCATATAATATTAATTTCACCAAATTTAACTTTAAACCCAAACAAAAATATCTCGCCAGTTATTTAATCAGCTTTCTATCAAGTCATTTGTCTCATTAACCAAAATAACAAAATTAAAGAGATTAAAACTACAATTAATACAGCAATGAAAACATAACAAATTTCTTAGTCAACTAATTTCTTTCTCCAAGGGAAAGTCATTGACCAGTGCAATTGTTCATCCGTATTAACCAAAGAGATCACTATCGTTGCCGATAGAAATCAGGCCAAATGGTCCCCAAATTAAAATTGGGGTTGGCTGTTGCAGATTTCATCTTTGAACAGTGTGTTAAAAAAACTTCAGTCTTTGTCTTCCAAATAAGAGTAAATGCAACCCTAGGGGTTCAGCAAACTTAAACATACAGCAAGCACTTCAAAAAAGTAAAACTGATATTTTAGATTACTGTTAGTCAGGGCATAAGGTTGGAATAAGTACATGCAGTAAATACAAGATGTCCAGCAGATTTAAACTCTCACCACGAGTACCAAGAAACAGTATAACTTTTCAACAGCTTCTTTCTATAAACTATGATCATCATCAAGTGTCATGTGGTAAAGCAGAAATGCACATTTTTCAAGTTCATTTCCTGTTCTGAAAGGCATCAGTAGGGTAGGGCTGGTATTGGCAAGCATTTGCATTGTCAACAAAGCCCCCAAAATCAAGCGACCGACGTCAAAACTGTCGACAATAAGATTTGTCAATGCAGCCAAAAGGATTGAAATTACAACTTGTTTTACTCTGTTGAATTCACCACCCTCTTTAATTGAAATCATTGTGGTAATGCTGCGATAGAATACAATAAATGAAGATGTGATCAAAAAACTGATGTTAAGACGACTAAAATATTAGGGTAAATTTCATTACTATGTTAAGCTTTGTATTTTGCTTGAGTATTAATTTTAGTTTAGTTTAACCAAGACTATGGTCACAATATGTCCTACGAACAGTGTTTAGTCCATCTAATAGAACCACACGATGCCCTTACTGCTCGCTGTCCTTTTAAACAGACTAAACACCGCTCGTAACTGTTCATACGAGTTATTGTGACTATAGTCTTAGTTTTTGTCACGTTTATGGACTAAACAAACAGGCTTGTAAAATTGGTTTTGTCAACAAAAGGCTTGTCAATACCAGCCTTAGCCATCAGTCAATCAATCAATTAAGAAAGAAAAAATGCGGATCAAGGAAATCAAAGCATTCAGTAAGGAATAGGGAATGCACTGTTAAGTAGCTGTTAAGGGAAATATCACAAACTGAATGCTAATAAGATGAGCGCATCAACCGTAGTCATCCTCGATGTGAAACGGTTAATAGATGGCAACACCATAATAGGCAGCAGTGTTATGGGTCTTTTCATTCTTTTTTATACTTGCCAGTTCTTTAAAATATTTCTAAATTTGATTGACATAATCTGTAACAAGATGTCTATTTTATCTCGGAATTTTCAATTTAAAAATAATACTCCCAATCGATTAGAAAAATCATGGATGAATAATGTCAAACCAAACCATATGTAATTTCATACCTGAGTGACTTCTTTAACTTAAACGTGATCATTAATATTTTCTCTGTCAATGCATTTCATGTTTTTATTCATCTAAACCGATTTGGATCTTCATTGAACTTGCTTGTTTGTGTGTGAAATATCCTAAATTGGGTATATTAACTTGGTAAATTAAGTGGAACGGAAAAAAGATTCTCATACAACTGCGGTTGTGACATTTAAATTTCGCTGATGATATCAAATAAATGAGAATGTACTCAGAGAATTCTTTTTTTAACAGAGAAAGACTGACAAATTTACATCTGTAAGAAGGGATCTAGCAATTACTTTTATTTATTCTGTGGTATGTTATGTTCTTTATATTTTATTAACTTCCATTGCATAAACAAGATTTGTGCTAATTACCAACATTGTTATCTGTAAACATTGTAATGTCATAACTTGTTTATTTTTTATCTAGTAGTGACCACTATCATAATTTGCTTTCACTTGGGCATTATTTCTTACCAGATTATTATTGCTATCTATGCTATCATAACTGGTCTACAGTGATCAGCATCTATAGTATATGAATTATGATAAGAAATTGGAAATCAATGTTACCAGTCTGAAAATTACTGATATACTTTTAAAAGATCTTTGACATTAAGAAATTATTTACAGATTCACATCATTAAGGATACTGACATCAAGACATTGTTTAATTATCAGTGTACCTCACATTTTTCTTATTTTTTTTAAAACTCTCTCACAACTGATTTTAACCCTACCTTGACTATTATTATTACTTATTTGTTCTTGTAAGATTCAATCACAATGTTCAGAGACAAAGCACGATTAGGTCTGATTTACTTTAATACGATGATATTTATAATTGAACTTGTTAGACCTTAATTTTCATTGTATTCAGGTTCATATATTTAAGCTTTGATGATTTCATTGTATTCAGGTTCATACATTTATGCTTTGATGTTGTAAGGGTTTAACTTTACAAAATAAAGTTGAAGGTGATGGTTTTGTTTGAATGTCCTGTTGAATGTATAAAGATAACAAACATTTCTGAAGAATGGCCATTCATTGTTCTGCCACTTCAACTCATTGCCTTAAATAGCATTGTTAATAACTTTTATTGTTAAATAATGACATAAATGGGCTAGAATTGAATAGTGTGATTGATGACACTTATAAAAAAATTTAATTCAAAATTAAATCAAAAGGTAACAGCAATTATCAAAATCAACTCTTTTCACATAAGGCAATGGCCCAAATGAATCACACAAACAATTACAATAAAAGTTTAGATTTACAATAACATTACAGATAAATTAGACATTAATTTCTGTTCTCTATTTTTTTTCTATTTCAAATCTATTGTGGTAATGTGATGATAATCATTGATTTTGTCTTGGACTAGAGACAGTGGTCTTGGTCAATGACCTCTCACAGGTGCATAATTTTGAAGGGTGAAATAATAGAAAACTATGAAATAATAGAATTAAATCAAAACCAGATTCCCTTAATTACTTTTAATTAGAGATATTATCAAGTTAAATCTCTTGGAAAATATGATATTAATCCCAAGTCCCAAAAAATAAATGGATGTAAACTCAGTCTTGAAAAAAAAAGCTACTAGCCTATGAAAAGACCTTTTGGTTATTCATGAGTTCTGATGGTTAGATTATTGTGAATTCATCATAATTCTGGGAAAAGGTGGGAGCAGTGAGATGTGAAACATGATTATTTTTCATTTGGAGGTAAGTCAATGTTATACAGAGAACTGAAAACAAAATGATTACTCTCCATAAATGAAATCAAATTTTTAATAAGAGAATTATAGGCAAAGGTTATAATAACAAATTCATACAGATATTTGACTTCTTAGGAGTCATAATCTGACTTCTTGTTGTGAAAACCATCAAATAAATCAGTATCAAAGTCATGAAGCATAAAACCAAATATTCCACAAAATGACTTTTGTGAACTTGGCAGCTCCTATGAAAATAATGAACTTTTATGAATAACCTAAGAGAAATAAATAGCAACACAATTAGTCATTACATATGAATACATGAAAAATAAAAATAACTGATTTTAATTGTTTGTCTCACGCACCTTTCACAACCCTATTCATATGCGATTATCCTTTAACTAACTTAAAAAAGTTGAGATTTGTTTTTGTTTCTTGACAATTTCAAATTTCTTCATACTAATATATCTTGGAAGTACATTCTGGTCAACATTTGGAACATCTGAGATGCCCAGTGAAAATCCAACGTACGACGGGGACTTGAGACAAACAATCATTTTTGTGGCCTCATTTATGAGAAAATTTTGATTCATTTGCTTCGCTCGGCTGGGAAAAAATGGATAATAAGAATTATTGAGAAATACAGCAATAAAAAAACCATATTTGACAATAAATAGAGAACCTATTTTCAAATGCTTAAAAGTCAAGGCATGTAATCAATAGGAATCTTCACAAAATGTGAAATTAAATTGGTAAAGTTGAAGTTATTGCAAATAGATTTAAAAGTAAAATCAACAAGAGACATATTGCCCTATGGCATTTTAATAATTGCAATTTCCATTACGACTCCATAATAATCCATCAACAATACATGACTATGACATATATGGCCTTTTCTTATTTGTCTAGTTTCGATCAGCTCACACAAAATTTCTCAATAAATAAATCAATAAAAGTCATGAAAAAAACAATAGGAACATGCTTGTGTCCAACTTCATCATATAATTCTAGGGGCAAAATAATCACTACCATTAAATGAAAGTCTCACTTGGAGGCTTTCATGAATTTCGCATGCAAAAATAAAATAAAACCTCTACACATTTATTTTCAATTTGTGCTATGTCTATTGTAATTTGTAATTTACACATATTAATAAATATGTGATAAATACTAGCCAATGATTATTATTGAATAAAAAAACAGAATTTTGATAGAGGTGACCTTGAAAATGAAATGTGGATCAGGAATTGCCCCTTTAATGTCTAGACTTTTAAAATCAAAATTGAATGTATTCCAGTTCAATCAATAGCAAAAATTATACTACCCATTACTTTCTTAGTGACAATATATTATTCGATGTACGAAAGAAGCTTCCACAAAATGGACACAATTTTATAATAAACATTGTGCAAATTGAAAATAAATTGAATGCTGACAAACAGATATTACTGATACTGACTGGAAGTTGTCAACAAAACATTGTTCAGACCAAACTATAGTTTGATCAAAACCAAATAGGCGGGCCTTTTCACATCGTAAATTGATACAGCAGATAGGCGTGAGCGTAACTGAACATAGCTTAACTACGGGAAACGCATCGCGCATCACACTTGTAATTCACGCATCTGTGGATCCGTTAGCGTTTTGAACTATGATTTCGCACCCAAGGTACGTAATCCTGGCTACACACCTGATAAATATGTGCATAATACAAGTTAAATTTCACAAACCAGGAAAGCAACCGCATCGGCTCCGAAAACCCCATGAACAAAAAACTTAATATTCCAAAATACTGAATTATGTGAGCACTTACAATTTTGAGACATAATCAATTCTCAATTCCCAAATGTCCACATAATGATACACCTAATTACATAGATAATTGGAAAAATCTCACATGGCACAAAGAACATTCAGGTTGTTAGCATCAATTTAGAAGTATTTTACATCATTAGACAATAATAACTGCCATTAACCTTACATAACAGAAGATTGCAGGACAATGCAATAACCTATAAATAAAAATAAACTGCCCACACTATCAAATCACTTGTTTTCAGACCTGCATTCAAATACAGGTGCTATTTGATCTGTAACAGAAAAATGTTTTGAGCAACAGCAACTTTTTGACAGAAACATTTGTCATAGTGTCATGCACAGCATATCATAGGGTATCTTTATTTCCAAGATCACAACTTGGACTTGGAACTTGGAGTGATTGAATACGCCTTTACAAATACTGTCTACACAAAACATGTCAGTGTTATCGGTATTCTATTTCCATGGCAACCAAACATATTTATCTCATTTATACAAGTTCCTCTATTACAATTACTAAATGGAATTCAAGAGACAATTTCCACCTATACTTGATGATGATGATGATGGATATCAGACTCATCATAAATCTTGGGTCTCTTTGATGACGTACTTGAGATCTTTGAGCTCATTGTAAAGCATGCATCATCATTCCTGATTTGATGGAATTCTCTTTGAAGGAGAGTGTTTCTCCTCACAATATACCATATAATATACAAACACTAATTGATCACTATAGATTTATGCCAATAAAACCCTAACCTGGCCTTAATCTCACAACAGGCTCACAAAATATTTAAAAACCTGCACTAATGATAAAAATACTGAACTTGAGCTCCGGTCCCAGCATGTCTCCTTGTTTCCCTAACCAAGAAACTTTACTCTACTTGCTTCGTGCTTCGGAGGGCACGTAAAGCCGTCGGTCCCATCTGAATTGTTCCTGACACACTGTTGGATGTAAAAGAATGTCACAGGCTAAGCTACGGCTGTTCGAAATAAGAGTAGGGGAATCCTCCCAGGTATCGTGACTGTATGTCAAAATACGTCATCTACTTAGTTAGGTCCCTTATCAACAAATAGGGGCCATCTTGTTACACGGATGACAAATCTTCCATTTTTTGCACAGAGATTCAGTGTGTCATGTATTTTACGGTACAAACTGGCTCCACAGACATCGACCTAATTTTGGGTGAAAAATCGCCATTTTTCGCTCAAAAAAT
>JXSR01S007855.1:17955-28302 GCA_000969725.1 Ophiothrix spiculata
TCTATCATTGGTAAGGATAATGGTAAGAATCGAATCCTTACCTTTCAAGTCAGTGCCCTTTAAAAAGTGTTTGGTAAGAGTAAGAGTAAGAATAGGGACAAACGTGCCCGATTTTTTTCTCTACCTAAATCGTTCCATATCTAGCTCAAAGGTTTTGGGGTGCATTTTTGTAATTTTTGGTAGGCCTATATTGATGGTTGGGTTTTCGTCACAGACTCAATGCGCCCAATTGCAAAATTCCTTGCCGAAAAACATAGTCAAATTTTCCCAAAATTGGGTGCTTTTTCTAGAAAAATGGTCACACAGATGGGTCACAAAATCACGCTCTTTGAGGTATAGAGATGGTCAAAATTATGAAGTCTACTTAGGGCATCCCCGCACATTTTTTTAAAGACCCCTCCCCTATAACTCCGGCATCGCTTGAGAGAAAAATTAAATGAAGTATCCACATCGGCCTACTCCGTAAGGAGAGCACCTACCTTGCGTTTCTTCTAACAAATGTGATTCTGCGCATGCGTAGTCAATTACGGACCCTTTCCATGCTGCCACTGTGTCAAATAGAGCCCGTCTCAAGCAATCCTCAGACATTTTCTCACCTCTCAGATTAATTAAGTCACCGATTCTAAAGTATGAGTTTCAAAACACGTTTAACATTTTAGTGCATATATCAAGAACTGGTGTTTTAAATCACATGATGAACGTGTCTATCATACGGCTTTAAAAAAAAAAAACCAGCCCAATAACGAGGTTTGGTGCAAAATGTCCTGTTGTCTCACTTTTGCAAATTATGGAATAAATCGTATTGGCCTACAACAAAAATATGCAAATGTGTTATTCGCCGGCTCCAGAAGATAAATTCCCGAGACAAATTCGCTCAATGTACACGGGTCTTGACCGTGAGTGGTTATGTGCATTACATTTCGCAAGTTGTAAGTACTAACTAACACCGTACTTACAACGTACGAACTCCCCCCTGACGAAACGTTCGCCCCCCCCCCCTCGCCCCAAAAGAAATTTGACTTTGTACATGGATCTATGAAGAACTCCTATTTTTGCTTTGTTCTTGCCCCCGCTGGAAACATGTCTACCCCCTCTCGCCCCCTTATTTCAAAAAGTCTAGTTATGCCACTGCACATTACTATAAGGAAACCGTAGGTCCTACTTACACTTCGATACACGTACGGTGTCCGTACGTGCTAAATGCGTCGTCCGCAGCGCAAGTGATTGTGGGACAGAAAAAGTTGCAAAAACCATAAGGAACCCGTACCTTGTCAATGTGCGCATGTTGCCAGTGCTGAGCACGCGCGTAACGTACTGCACTGATCATTTATAGGTAGCTTAAGACGAGTTGTGTTTATATAACAATACAAATTAAAACAAAACCCTTCAATGTATATACGGCAGAAGTACGTACCTAAATTGAACTTCAATGATTGGACTCTTGTTGTAAAATCCTACCACTTTGATGACGTCACCAAATCTAAATCGATAGAGCCCATCGATATTTGTTATCACCAGCTCGTAGGATTTGCCTTCTTCAAGCTCGTCTACAAGCAGTGTATCAGGTTGATTTTCTTCGCTATATTGTGAACAACAATAGCAACGAAGTTAAGTGGTCTTAATTTTGTCCATAATATATTTTACCAGTTACCAAGCTTGGTTACACTCAGATTTTCCCTTCTAAATCCACATGAAACATTGAAAAGTATAAAAGACTATTAATTTTATCAAAATATTTCAGGAAAACAGTGCAAAATAAATGCAACATAATTTAAAGAACACAACCATGACATCTGTAAAAAAAATGTGTTTGTTTGTTCGTTTGTTTTACATTTGTTTTTGTTCAGTGTTTACTGTAGGGTTAAGTGAAACTTTATTACTCCTAACATGTTTGTTTAAGGCGGCACACCACAAAATAGCTCCCCATTGTCTTACACTGAAAACATTATTTCGTCAAACGTGGTTGAAAAGTCGTCAAACAGGGGTTATTAATTAGTCATGCAAGTGAATTTACCCTTATTCGTCGCTTGACGATATTTGCGGACGCATGACAAACGAAAACAAACCATCAAGGCAAATTTTTTGAGATACCGAAGCGTTGAAGGTAACACCGCCCATCACTGAGAGCCACATTTCGTATTTCCCAAATCTTGTGCATTTTTGGGGGATTAGCCTTAAAAGTTTACCAAAGTATTCTGGAGATCAAATATCATCAGAAAAACTTTAAATAAACCTAAATCCATGATTAGATCCAAAAAGACGCCAAACAAATTGCCCTTCTACACTTTCTGAGGTCCTCCGATTTTACGGCAGTCAATTTTGCCGATTTTAGAAACACCGGATAGTGGCGCCAGTTTATTTTAATAGTGTAGTGGACCCTTAAACTGACTGAATTACATACCTTAGTTCGACAGGAATAAACTCGAAGAATGTTAGACTTGTAAACAAAATGTAATGAAACCGATGCCGTTGGTTATCCCTGGGCCATATGTTGACTCCAAGAACTCCCTCACTGGCGATGTAAAAACAAGACCATAGCCACACCCCTTGAAAGAAAGAACAGGACAGGTCATATATACAATAGAAATAATAGAAATGACACCTAACCTTTGAAATCGATTATTTCTTTTTTTTGAGGGAGAGGGAGAAAGAGAGAGAGAGAGTAAGAGAGACCTAAGGCATTTTTGTCAACTTAAGGCATTGCCACGAGGGCATCTTTTGTGCTATTGTAGTTGTTATGCTAGAGGTAACTTTATGTATAGCCATTTTGGTCCCTTTGGGGTTCCACGGCCTTGGGCCCTTCGGTCTAGTACTATAAAAAAGTCTTCAAGTTCTTCAAGTCATTGGTTATTTTTGTTACTTACTTTGGTCCTTGGGACTTCCGTTGTTTTGATGGTTAATTATGACCTACAGTTATTTCCCTGCAGCCAATGGCTTTAGAGGGGTGGGGGCAGACTTCCAAAAGATACTTCCTTATATCATGGATCATCTTTGTATCAAGTTTGGTTCTTGGCGCGTGGTGCAGGGCCGTACGAAGCAGGGGGCAGGGGGTGGGGGGGGGCACTTTCGGCCCTTGAAACCCAAGGTCTTAGGCTCGTGGTCCCAAGACTACCAAACGGCCTAGAGATGATTTATTTACAGTCATATGACCCCGTTAAGACTACCAAAAGACACTTCCTCTTGACATGGCGCATCTTTTACCAACCAATTTTGGTCCATGACGCTCCTGTGATTTTTGAGTCAGAGATGATTTTACAAAAGTCTGAATTAGATGGAGCAGACTATCTCACTGAAACAAGTATCTATGCAATGTTTCATCTGCATAGGTAACATTGAATTTTCTACCATATTAGGGATCCTCTCCAAATTGTCCCTTTAAAATCAAATGGACCCGTTCAGCTCCCTTTAGATAGAATCCCTTGGGAATCTTAAATGTAATTCTTTATATTTTTACTTGAAAATTATGGAATCCAATTGTTTAAGATTCCCCGATATCCTTGTAAAATTCATAACCCAAGAGTATTCCCATTGGCTTTTTAACAAACAAAAATAAGTTTAAAGGGAGCTGAACAGCATGTCAAATTGTGCGGGAGCGGGGAGCACCGCTCCCAGGAAGCAACAGAAGAAATTGAGGAAATGTTGCCTTCATGAGAAAAAATAAATACGAGCTGATTGAGGAAACTTTGAATTTCAAGAAAATGCTCCTGAGGAAAAAATATTAATTTTACGCCTTGGAGCTGAAAGGGACCTTACTTAAACTTTAAAGGGACAATTTGGAGAGGATGCCTTACAAGATATTCGCATACTTACCAGTTGCGTATTTTCCCTCCAAAATATTGGCATATGCTTGAAATGCTGGCGATACCACACCAAACAAAAAATCTAAATGTGGCCATACCCGTTCGGCAATACCTTGAAATCCGCGCTCAAATTCGCGATATAATTGTTGAGCTCTGATTGGATCCGGTCTCAAAAAAACACTGAGTTCATTACGGACGTCTGGTGGAATATTCAAATCAGCTTTAATAGTTCCTGTAGATATATCGTTGACTAAATCTCGCCAGTTATTTTCTATCACTTTGAAAAAATTACAAATGAAAGTGCAAAATGGTGCCTGAAGAGCGCCTAAATATTCATCTTTCAGAGCAAAGAGTGCGTGAACGTACATCGCCTCCTTTTCAGAGCGTATTTGAAAGCCAGGCCACGGAGTAACCATCGAAGGCAAGATGTCCCTTTTGGTTAATCTTGTTAAGGCGCTCATTACAATCCCAGCCCTTGATAAACTTTCTGTAGGATGCGTGTATATAAAACCAAATTTTTGAACAAGCGAATCTGGAGGAACCTGTTCACTAATAATTCTCTTCATAATACCAAATGCGTCAAGTGGCAAATGTAGTTTACGCTTCATAGAAATTGGGATCTTTTTTGGCTTCCCAGTGGTGCACGACGTCAATACAAACTGCACCGGTGCTTTCGGTAACAGCACGTTATTCTCTCCATTTGCCGTGCGTTCAATGTAATCTTCAAATTGGTCATACTTGCTCAACGGATGTCGTTTACGAAATTCATCAACCGTTGCAATACTGTCAAAGCCAAATTTACGGCCATATTCTGTTTTACAATTCTGTCGTAAAATTTGGAAAAGAAGTTTCTCTTGGTCTTTCCCTGGGTTTTGTGTTGCGTTTCTGAACTTTTTCATTTTAAATCTGCCTATAACATCAATAATGCCGTTGAACACGTACAGAAGGACCAAGTCTTTAAAAGATATGTTTCGTGAGCATGGTTGAGATGCCAGATGGAACAACAAAATTGTAATCACCCCAGTCAAACTTGTTAAAGCTGAAACAGAAACAGAACAACAACATCATTTTGCTATTTTCTTAAAATATAAATGATCCCTGTAATGCAGTGATCACAACCTGTCATACGTTTACATACGTGCTGTCTGCGTGCTAAAACGTTTAAACAAAATCGTGCGACACGTACGTTGTAGCTATACTGACTCTGTACGAATTAGGCTTGGCGTCCAAAGACATTCGCTCGGCCGAGTGACATTCGCTCTTGATATTTGCTAAAACGAAGAGCGAATGTCGCTCTCATTGCGCGAACATCGTTTCAATCGATGAAAGCGATGTCACTAGCACATTTTGTAGTGCTATGATTATCGAATAAACAAACCCAAGAATATTTGGGGCGATCTTTGCTCCAATTCAATCTCAAGTGTAGCGAATGTCGTGAAATTTGTTTAGCGAATGTTGCTTCCCGTTTGAGCGAAGTTTTTTTTATGTAGGGCGAGCGAATATGTCACTCGGTCGAGCGAATGTCTTTGGACGCCAAGCCTTACGGAGTATGCAGACCCGACATAGCAAATATTAGTTCATGCAGCACTTTCTCTGCGTGCTGGATACGTTCGGGCTACCAATTAAACATCAATACGGTCTATGGGTACTTGGTGCTGACAACGTGCGCACAATGTGCATTTTTGCAATTTTTCTCACAGCAACTGCGGACGACGCATTAACCCTTGTTCACCTAATGTTTTGTTTTTTCAGAGTCTGACGATATCCATCAATCAATGTCCATCGGCGCGCGGTTCCGGGGGGGGGGGGGGGGGGGGGTGGTCTCAAATTAGGTTGTGTCACAGTTTTGGGGTACCATTTTTGGTATATCGATGGGTGGGTTTTTGACACAGACCTAATGCGCCCAAATGGAAAAATTTGGTGTTTTGGGGGGAAAATTGCCTTAAACGCGCCCAATTTGACCCAAATTGGGTGGTTTTTGCGGAAAAATGGTATGGTGATGGGTTGCAAAATTGCCCTTTTTTAGTTATAGAGAATGGTCCTTATCGCAAAGTGGCACATCCCCGTAATTTTTTTTTCTTGAGAACCCCCCCCCCCCCGGGCGCGCAGTCTTTTACAGGCCCTATCTCTTATACATTGCGCGTGTAAAGAATGCTTGTCGACTGATTGACGACAAACGATGCATCAACAGACTTTTTAAAACCATAAGTGGCAACAACTGCCCCCCCCCCCCCCACACACACACACCGGATTGTCGCCGATTGCAGACAGACGGGGACATACGTGCACTTTGCATGGGTTGTGACTACAGAGTGTTCATGATACTTTGGTGGTGGGGTGTAATTTTTCATTTGTTTGGGGGGGGAGTGGCGGGGTCACAAAAGTTTTCATCTATAAAAAGGGGGTTGAAAAAGTAAACTCATCTCTATTGCCACAAACCAACACAATCAAGCCCGATAGAAGTAATATATCATGTTATGAACTACAAATAGCTTCAATTTTTGGAATAATCATCCAAAATCAACATCACATATTTATACAATATTTTTTTGGTAACCCAAGTATCAAGCCTACAATCTGTCAAAATTTGAAAACAATTGAATTCTCCGAACATCATGATATTAGGAGGTTTCGGCGAAGAAGGCGACAACGTTTTCGAAGTAGTCTGTTGCCGCCATTTTGACCTTGATCATCATAGAAAAGGTTTATGTATAAACTAGAGAGTCTATTCCATAATGTACTGCATATTGTCATATATTCTGACATGTGTAAGTAGGCAAAATTGCAGTAAGGGGCCGCTTCAAAACTCAACCGGCGGCTGTGTGCCGGTGTAATGAGACTGAATGTCTCCTATAACCAGGTGTCCGGGTCTAATTGAACTACACGGAATAAGCCACAATCAATGATTTATTGATCGCACATGTACAAGTACATTCTACACAATTGAATAGTAGCTAGGACACTCAGTCACACGGTTGCTGTATTTCATTACACCGGTTTGGGGCGGTTGGCTATTGTTTATTCCGGTTGAACCGCCCAGAACCGGCAGGCAACCGCCTGTTGAGTTTTGAAGAGACCCCTAAACATGACGTTTCGCCGTTTCGCTCGCGAAAATGAATTATAGCCTTAAGCAAGAATATTTTGAACCGCTGTACAAGTAATCAAGGTCCCCCTGGAATCCAAGTCCGCCTTACAGAGACCATAAGGTAATATAGCATGAAACTAATGTTTCGTGAGAGTTTTAAGCCTATACTTTACTGTAAAAACCGGACAGTAAAATCAGGGGACAACATGTACTATTCCTATTACACCGCGGTACCGGTGTAGCAGGAATGAAAGTCCCCCGTTCTTATTGTCCGGGTTGTATACAGTCAAGTATAGGCTGAACAACTCACATGCAACATTAGTTTCACACTTTATTCCGTTATGGCCTATAGAAGGCGGACTACCATTTCAGGGGGACTACGATTACTTTCACACCGGGATAGTATTCCGAAGTAATATTTTTTTCGCATCTTGAACCTTTTATATTTTTCATTCTCCAAAAGTTATATTTTCTCACGTCACGGCAATACCCTACTTTTCACAGGTTACTCGTTTGTCAATATCCGTTGTCAATGTCCGGTATACGGTCAATAACCAAAACAGGTTGGTTTTCTCTAAACTTTATAAACTTCTTTGGTCACTTACAAGTGTGCCAACACTTATGCTATTATGCTATATATTTTCACTTCAGGCTTTCCTCCAAATCGGGAATAATTCGCTTAAAGGTGCAATTCATGATTTTGATGTGGCCTCTTTTCTAACCAAATAAAAAGAAGAGTACAACATAAATATATACTGAAAATTTCACTTGATTCCGGTCCTCCGTTTCCAAGTTACAAGCTTTTCAGCATTTTGAAAATCCCCATAGACTACTGTGTTGTAATTACTGTCGGGCCCCGACAATAATTAGAAAATGACACATTTTCTCTTTTTTCTCAAAAACGCAAGCACATATGAACGAATGGTTTGGGGATCTTAACATATACCACTTGAGGAATCTTATAAGCTAAAAAAACTCAAATTTTATAGAGGTGACCTTGAGGGTGAAAAGTGGATCATGAATTGCCCCTCTGATACCCCAGGGCCCTCAAATGCATTTATAATAAAGTTAGAAAATGCAGCACAGCGCAAATTAGTAGGACATACTTAATTTAGGCGACTTTTTGTAAAAATTATCTTAGTCCCCCTGGAATCGAAGTCCGCTCTCCATAGAATAAAGCGTCAAACTAACATTGTGTGAGAGTTGACAGTTGTTATCTTTGACTTTGACTTCATATACTCTGCAACTCCTCCAAATTGAGGTAAAATCGCCTTCACTTTACTGCTCATCCTGGTAGAAGAACTTGGTGGGACTAACGTTCCTGCAAAGCCCGTAGCCAGGGGTGGTGCGGTGGGGGCGTCGCACCCCCCCCCCCCAATTTGACAATGTACAAAAAAGGTCCACAAAAATTTTCCTAAATGACCACCAAAAGAACACCTAAAGCACCAAAACAAGTAAATGTAGGCCGTTTTTTAATAAAATACTATACAAAATGCTAGGAAAACTGCTTAAAAACTACTAAAATTAGTATTTGGTCGATCAAAATGATTTTTTTTCCTCCAAAAGGTCCACTTTTTAAAAATCCGCACCCCCCTTGACAAAATCCTGGCTACGGGCCTGGTTCCTGCTACACCGGTGTGATGAGACTGAGTGTCTAATTGAACTACATGGAATAAGTTGCAATCAATGATATAATTGATCGCACATGTTAAACGTTTTACACAATTGTATAGTAGGACACTCAGTCACACGGACGCTGTATTTCATTACACCGGTCTAAATCTAGCTAAACCTTTATTGTGAATACGTACGTAAAAGATTAATTAGAAGCAAGGGATTCCAAAATGTTTGAAGAAAAGGTATACTACTTCCTTGCTTGGTTTGATACTAGTTAAGGCATTACGGGCATTATGAAGCTTGGCACTCTTGACGGACTTTGGATTTTTGTATAGTATATCTTTTGTAGATCTATTAGTATATTTTCTTAGCAAATACAGAAATTTCTGAATGGCGTACTTGTTGGTCTTTGTTGTCTTTGACCTGGTTAGCATTGTAAATAGAGCTTCACTTTGACCCGGCAATTATATACTTGTGTCTATCAATGGAAAAGCCGATATAAATCTGAAACTTCAGCTTTCTTGCAAAAACTTAATTTTGACTAAGGGGGCATTCTACTTTTCCACCAGTCTGACGACTTTTCTTTCTGTTCCCGATATGATGGACAGAAACAAGAAGTTATATTTATGATTATATAAAATTCTTTTATTCATGCATGTATTGTATTATGTCATTCCAAAGGGTTATAAAGATCTAGTCACCAAAGAGGAAACGGGGTATCTTGTTTCTTTTTTCTGGTTGGAAATTCCTCCTTTCGATTAGGAGCACCTAATCGTATTTAGAAGAGTAAAGTAAATCTTGTTCATAAACAGCTAACACAAATCACTAAATTCACATATCTTTTTATATGTCCTCGAATTTGCCAAAATGGGGTACAACCAAAAGTCCTTGCCAAAAGGTTATCTTATTAATAAAAATGAATAATGATCATGCGTACCACTTTTTGTGTTGAGCTGGGGAGGGGCGAGGGTACCTGTGTCCGGCGGTTCAGCACAATGACGTTTTTAGATCCCGTTTTGAGGAAAAATTATTATAACATTGTAAAGCTCCCAAGTAAAGACATTGATCACAAATTTGAAAAAAAAAACACCGATTTTTAGCCGGAACTTTAGTGCACTATAGACCGCTACTATTTTCAATGTTGAGTACCTCGTATGCCAGTATGTAATGTTATTTATGTGTATTGGGAGGCACGAAGTGACATCCAAATGATAACTGCAAAATACTGATACTGACCCAAAAATCCCTTTTTTTTGCCAGTTACCTATTTTCATAACAGTTCATTCACAGCAAAAATAAATACCTACGTTTATGGTGTTTCAAAATATACGACAAAATGTAGGTGTAAAATCCTCCAACATTACCAAAAAACGTCATTTTTTCATGACAACTCCTCAGAAAATTTGAGCTAATTTGTAAGCATGCTAAGTTTGATCACATTCAAAGATGGCTCCTGAATGCTTAGGTGACGAGCTATAGTGGCACTGCACATGTGTAATGGCAGCATGTAGTATAAATATGCAAATATTTGTCACATCATAGTAGTCATGTATAGTGCAATATCCAATCAAAAACATGTATTAGCACATGTTAGGGAGCCTAAGACATATCAAAACAAATATGGCGCCTGACATGGAAGTCACATTTTGGGACTAGGATTTTTAATATCAAAAGTAGGTAAGTGATATTTGTATTTCGAACACAATTATTATTTCATACACCTCATCATGGGCAGTACTAGTGTATAGTTAGAAGCTTCAAACTATTGTACAAAATGCTAGTTTGGATAATGTAAACAATGCCAATTTACTACACAGATTTTTAAGTCAGGCTGAAAGCTTGGAG
>JXSR01S007856.1:2372-24597 GCA_000969725.1 Ophiothrix spiculata
TCCCCCACGACATCATTATTATATTTAACATAGTAAATAGTACAGTTTTCAATGTGAGGGATTTTCCCAGCATAATTATATATTCAAGTCAACAAATCTATTTCTGTAAACTTTGGGGAAATTCCCAATCTCAGTTAGATCTGATTGGTTACTTAAATGAATGCAAATTTGATAGGTTCATGGAATCATGCCTAGTTTGAGAATTGGAAATCACCTTAAAATTGCAAAATAAGATTCACTCAGAAAAAGTCCCTTTCTGTGGCAATCAAAGATCTCAATAATTAAGTTTCACTGATTAGATAATTAATAAACAAAAACAAACAATTCAGTTTCACATAATAAGTTCTAAATATCGGATTTTCATTTTGTTTTTTGCTAATGAATAAAGGAAATGGTAGTTCTAACATGTTCTGTAAGTTTAAGCTTGTTAGCATGCAGATATTTTTCAAAATGGCGACTTTTTTATATGAGGGGGAGGGTACCACCCCCCTACCCTACCCCCACCGTTTTGGAGCAGTCGGTGACGATCCGTTAGGGGGGTGGGTGGCCGTTAGGGGGCTAGCCCCCGCCACCCCCCCCCCCCTAGGTGGACGAGGGTTAAAAGCAGTCAAGTTTATCATTGTTTACTAGTGGTATCTTGTCCAACTGTATGTGCCTATTATAGATGGCATCTTTCTGGAAACTCCCGAAACGCATTTACTTTTTTAAGAGTGTGAAGTTCATCATATTAACATAACCCATCTCGCACATGAATATGAACCCGTGAGTGTATGAGTCTATCGTGAGGTACTTTGTGAGTATTAACTTCAATTAAGGTGGTATTAAAGGCAAAATGAAGTTGCTCTGACTGAGATAAAAATATGCCTGTTGCAGAGAGCTGCATGGGCAAAAAAAAATCTTAATTCTAAAATTTAAGCCAAATCGGACAAACGGTTTTTGAGATATTGCTGTATAAAAATTCTTTGTATTCTTTATTGTTTTTGTCATTATAATGATGAAATTAATGAGGAAAACAGGCAAATTGTGCTCACTAATATTAATTTTGCCAATATTTTCCAATATTTTATGAATAAACCTTCATACTACTTTTACCTTTAAGAATTTTAACATGAAACTTTTCCAATGTGTTTCTATGACCTAAAACTTGAATGTTTGAATGTATGATTAAGCTGCCCATCTAATTTGCATATTTGAATAATTAGTTAGCTTTGTGTATAATGCTCATTAATTATGCAAATATGCAAAGTAGATGGGCGGGTAAATCATATGTTAATGTTTTAGCCTATAGAAACACATTGGCCAAAGGTTATGTCCAAATTACATGAATTATGTAAAATAAAAATAGTATGAAGGTGCATATATTGGTAAAATATTGGCAAATATGAATATTAATGAGCACATATTGCCAATGTTTCTCATTAACTGTATCAATATATTGGTAAAAATGATAGAAAACAAAGAAACTAAAATCATGCATAGCTTGACAATCGTATGTCCGCTTTCCTTCGAACAAAAACCATTTTTTTAAAGCTTTACTTCTTCAATGTAATCAAGTGCTTCTAAATTCAGTTTCTAATTTCCAGAAACATCGTTTCGATCCACCTTGAGCTCACTCGATTTCACTCGCAATTTTGCCTTGTATGTCTGAGAGAATTCTAGGTTTCCACAAGAAAAAAGTTGTTTGAAATTACCGTCATCTGATTAAATTCTGTATAGATATTAATACTTTTGAAAAAAAAATGGATTCTAAGGGAAAGCACATGTGAAAGTTGGACTATATGTTGAATTTTATTTTCAGAGCCATTTTTAAATACCATTTCACAAACATCCCGCATAGAACTAGAAAACGAAATTGTAGTTGAACAAATACAAACTAGACAATACTACTTGTTTTGGTGAAGTTCAAAAATTCCAAATACTTTTATTGATAATTGTCGTGAAGAAACCTCCCACATGGTTAATGTCACAATCAAATTACTGAGCCTGAAAAATGATTTGTAAAACATAAACTTATAGCGGTGACACAGTTAACCTGTTTCTTATTAATATCATTGTTTGGTGACATTTCAGTGAAATTTGTTCGTGTATTTGCTTTATGAAAATTCAGAAATAAAACTTGGCTTATTTTTTTGAAAACTTATGTCCAATATTCGTTGATTAAAATAAATTGTACCCAATCATGCCACATTTTAACCTGATATTCATTTCGGAGTTTTTATTTATACATGGTGTGTCAAAAACAGTGTTTGAAACAAACTCTAAAAATGTCCTTATACTTCTTATCACTTCTTCAAAAAAATCAACTCAATATCTTCCGTTATAAAAAAAAATCATCGGCTTTTACAAAACTTTGAAATAATCTCGTCATTTTACAAACTCGCTGGGGATCTATATTATTGACAAGGCAAGATATTCAAATTATCAGCGTTTAATATTTGAAACTTGATGTTCTTACACAAAATTCCTTACTTACCGAACTCTCAATAGTGTTTTTATTTTCCTAAATTCTTATTTCAAACGTGTGCTTGTTGATTTCAAAATGAAAAAAGCTAATTAGCATAATTTTATTCATAATTTGCAAAGTTCACTGTTTTTCATAGTTTTCGGCATTTTACGCAAAACGCGTTTTCAGGACTGCGCGCAGTTTTTCTCAGAAACCGTTCATCCTATTTACATGAAACTTGTGATAATCTTTAAATTAGGCAGATCTAACTTATTATAGAGAGAAAAGTTTTAAAAAGTCCCTTATTTTTTCGTGAGACAGGTTTTCGTATTTTTTTCGATTTGCGTAATTTTTGAAATTACGCATCCCTGATACGCGCTGTACGAAAGACTTTTCTTTTTTTTCTTTTTATAATATTTTAAATAATATTTTTGAATATATGTGTACAAAAGAGGAAGTTCAAAATCACTTCGGAACATATCGAAAAACTGCGCGCAGTGATATCCTTTAAAAATCAAATATGGCCGCCGTTGCCATGGTAACGGATGACGCGACATACGTAAAAATGTAATAAAATGAATTCTACACTTAATATACATCATCTCACCAAATATGAATTTATATTGAATGTGTATTTTAGAAAATCACCTTCGGGACCACTGCCTCCCCTTAAAGCACGTTAGTAGCTGCAAGTACTTCCAAAAGATGCAAACTATGCAATAGAAAGATCCGTAAGTACCACGGAAAGTTTAACATTGATGATTGTGACTAATGCCTTAAGGAATTGTTAAAACACAAATCCAATAATATAAATGAACTTAATGCAGACAATAGACAAATTAAATACTGAATTTTGAAAAACTTAATCCAAAGGTCATTAAATACTTACCAGACTATCATGGATACATAATTTGGGAAAAAACAGCCATTAAAATGTCAAGCTTTTCTGATCTGTGACGGTCTGGTATTGAAAATGTCTTCGGTCAACTAACTCGTCATACACTTATACATGTTAAAGGATAATTAATGATGCTTCAATGCGATAACTTTTGTCTTATAGTTTCAAACAAATAAGTGCTTAAAATTTCAGAACAATTTACCAAGGTTGACTTTCAAAAATGATAATAGTAGCTAAATTTGTTTCTTTGAACATTAACTATATGCACTGAGATGTCTCTTAGTGCCTTGCCCAGATTTGATAGAAAAAGTGCTAACTTGAAGTATGAAGTAGCACAATCAATGCACCAAATCGAGTGATTTTTTGTTTTTGATTTTCAAAACTCCTCAGGGGGCACACCACCTCAGAAACCTCCTTTGCATTATGTTGCAGGATAAAGTATTTATGATTTATATTCTATTTTTGATGTCGGCAAAAACACCTTTATCCCCCATGACAAAGGTATAATGGTAACGCCCCTTCCCCCTCAGACACACTCTGCCCATGTCCGCGTAAATTCAACACAAACTTGGCCGCCCCATTTTCAAATGCGTAGCGACGCCCCTGAACAAAATAAGCAAAAATCAAGAAATTCGCCCTAGTCCAAATACGTCATAAACGGGAGGTATTATACCGTATATACACTGGGTATAGCTGCCATGGCACGCCATATATCTGTGGCCGGGGATATGTGGTTGACATAGATGGACATTGGGTATGGGACTCGGGATACGATAGGTTGGGGTTCGAATCCCAGGGGAAATGGGACGTTTTTAAGCGTTTGGAGCAGGGGCGTAACCAGCTTTGACCGTCCGGGGGGGCAAGACTCAAGAGCCTTCCCGATTTTTGTACTAGCTTGGGAAAAAAATTTAACGCGCGCGTAGCGCGCGCAAAAATATATGGACAAATTTGTTTATTTTATCTAAAAAACGCCTACTTTTGGATGAAATGATGGTTTCTTTCTTTTTTCTTTTCTCTTTTCCCTTTTCTCTTCCTTCTTTTTCTTTCTTTTTCTCTTTTCCTTCGCCTTTTCCCTCTTCTTTGCCCTTTCTCTTCTTCCCTCTTCCCTTTTTCTCTTCTTCCTCCCTTTCTTCCCTTACCATTTTTTTTGCTCTCCTTTCCGATTTTTTTGGGTCAGGAGGGGCAAGCTGCCCCCCCGGACACCCCCTGGTTACGCCACTGGTTTGGAGTTATGGTTATGAATCTTAAATATCAAATAAAATTGCGTTCCTGGCTAAATTTCGTCTTGGTGACGTTGAAAAATATTTGATATCGCCCTCGTATAGACATAAAACAATATGGACCAGGAATTTTCAACTTTAATCACACATATAATATTGCTTCCTGTAGGAAAAAAATCGTCCAACACTTGAAATTGTGTCACCATTTTATCTATCATCATAAACATGAACTCTCAGGGAAAACAACAGAACTTTCGGTTGATTACAAGAACTGAAAGCCACTCGTTACATGATAACACATGTATTTTGTCAAAATACCAAATACTTTCCAAATTCAACACATTTATTTACATACTAAAACTGTTCCTTCAACCATCCACGTATGTTGAAGGGAGAAAGGACTCATGAAGTTTTGGGCCATTTAAAAAAAAATCTAGTTCTTCCTCCTGACCGTGATTGATTTGAAAGGTTTCTTTTAATAAAATATTTGTATTTCAACGCAACGGATAATATTCATAATTTTTATTTAAATTTTTAAATTTTGGTTATTTTATGATTTAATACTCCTGTCATTACAAGCCGGGAAATTCAAAAGGCCAAGAACATAATTATATGAATATACATAACAAAATAAGGTAAAGCAAACTGATCGGCAGGTTGTTCATAACTTTTTCTTCACCATTGACGCGGTTTCCTGGCAAAATGTCTGTAATATTAAATTTCATTAACAGGCTCTTTTGTGTTAATTCTTATTATATACTTATTATAAGTAATGATAGATATAAACGAAACGCTGCCGTCGAAAACCATCCTACTTTTCGAAGACGCGAAACATAATTTATTTTTGGAATGGCTTTAAACTTGAACGTATCTTGTTTGTTCAATAGTGGGCTCATTCTTCGCATTAAATGTTCCGTGCAGTTTTCTTTAGAATATGCTTTAGTTCAATAGACCCATGTATTTACCGTGAAATAGTTTGATTGCCCTTGTAAACGAGGCATTCACTGTTCGGTGGTTATACGTTTCTGGTCCGACACGCCGTTAGTCAGACACGGCGTTAGTCCGACACGGCGCTAGTCCGATGATGAAATACACGTCGCTAATCCGGCACGTTAGTCCGACACAGCGCTAGTCCGAAAATGAAATACACGGTGCTAGCCCGAATCTAAAAAAAAAAAAAAATATGCGCCAGTCGGACATTTTTTCGGACTAGCACAGTGGATTTCAAATTCGGACTAGCGCACCGTAAAGTGAAAAGTACTGCGCTATGATGTGCATTTGGTTTCAGTCCATGCTCGCTTCCGCAGGTTTTTCTCCGGGTACTCCTGTCTTCCTCCTGCATTCAAAACTGATTTAAAAAAAACATCTTGGAGCCCTGCTGAAGATAAGCTTCCTTTAGTGGTATAGTACCAAGTTGGGTTTCCTTGGCAAAAGCCTAAACAAGGTGAAAAAGAAAAATCGGACTGGTGTACCTTTTAAATAAGACGTGAAAAGCACTATGCTAGTCCGACAGAAAATTCAGATTGCGCAGTGTTTCTTCATTTCAAAAATCGGACTGGCGCAGTGTCGGACTATCGCAGTGTTTTCCAATTTCGGACTGAAGCACTGTATTTTCGGACTAGCGCAGTGTTTTTTTTTTTTCATTTTTGGACCGACGCACCTCTACAGTATATGAAATGTGTCTAGTCGGACATGTCGGACTAGAGCAGTGTCGGACAAGCGGCTTGTGGAACTAGCGGCGTGTCACGTCGGACTAGCAGGTGCACACCTTGCACACGGGGATGCTCAAAGCAGAGTTTGGCCATCTTTACACCTCGAAATATGTGATTTTGTCCGGGGCGCTCGAAAAAAAAAGTGGTTCGCATTCTCATCAGAAAAAGCGTCGAAAAAGGATCGGATTGTAGCCCATTGGCGTCGACGACATCTTAGGAATTAGGCTGCCTTTAACGGGTAACCTTCGACGTTAAGGATCGTTATTTTAATGATATCTTCGACGTTTAGAGTCACTTTTTCGCCAGCTATCCTAAAATTCCCAAAATTAAAAGAGAAAAGGCTTTCGATGTATTATGTCAATGTTGTTATGACAGTAAATGGTGTGTTATACGCCGTTGAGGGTCCATTTCACTGTGTTACGCCATTGACATGATTGAGGGGTCAAATGTTGCACTTACGACATTTAGGCTCATTCTCAGATAAAGCGTGCAACTTTGCCGTTTTGGTGTCGCTCATGTTCGTGTTACTAGTTTAGCGTTGTTAAGCGTATTACAAATAATTTGAGTGATCTAGTTAATACATTAAAGTCACATTAGTAACATGTGTGAAGCTAAACATTTTAGCATGCCAGGAAAGTAGATAACGATTAATCTGAAAATGCAAAATCGTTACTTTTCCCCATGTCGCCAACCATACTTTTTACGTTTTATGTGGCCCCGTTCCTAAAATATTCGGGCATTTCAAACGCAATGCATATTTTTTAATAGCCCGTAATAGGTATTAGTAATGACATATAAAGTTTAATTATATTAAGTATTTAATATGACATAATAGCTTTTTAAATCATGTCGCCAATATTGCAAACAGATACGAACCAAATTCTAAAATCGATAACAAAGTGTGAAAATCAATATTTTGATGGATGATTCCGCATTAGATTTATCAAGTAAACTTCAGTCTTGAATAACATATATGTTATATAGAATTATATATTTACAGTAATGATTTACAAGGATATTAATATCAAAAAACCCCTATGTGACTGTCACGTCGCAACAGATACGAACCACACATTTTGTCGCCTTTTCGCAAAACGCGGTACACTATGAGCGAAATAATACACCACAGTGTAGTATGTGTAGAGCTTCTATAATTTAGTGTAAAGATCAAGTTTGTAAGAAAACTAATTTTCTCAATAATGAATATTTAAAAAAGGATTCCAACAGATACGAACCAACAGATACGAACATTAGGTATAGGGAATACAATGGTTAAAAATCAAGTATTTTTAAAACATATCCCATGCACTTTTTCTTCTTCAGAAGCCATAAGAGTTTATGATTTTGTATGTTTTTCATGAGTTGTTAGTAGTCGAAATTTCAACATTTCTCTAACCAAAGTTGCACGGTTTATCGGAGAATGAGCCTTTAGGGTCCGAATTGAGGTGCCCTGACGAGCATGCATATAAACTTTTTCTTCGAGCGGCCTCCGGGGATTTTGAGACCCATCTCTCTATACATTTTGCTGCAAAACACACACATTTTGGGGACAAATTGAGTGAAAACCTTAACCCACCCATCGATATATATTCCAAAACGTATAAAAATGTTCCCAAAAAGCATCCCCACCATACACGCTTAAAAATAATGAAGGGAACAACCCTTCCAGCATGTCCAGTAAAAGTAAACAGTTGAGTCAAATTTGACTCAACTTTTGTTTACTCAAAATGTGCTTGCATTTTTGAGAAAATTTAGAAAATGTGTCATTTTAATTACTGTTAACAATTATAATTTGCAATTAAACTTGAACAAGGGTGGTAAAAAAGGTCGGAATTAATCAAATATTGAACTTTTATGTCAAATTGTTTTCAATGATACATCGTGTCACCGATTGGTACTTTGTCCCCTAAGTTGAAAGACATAATGGTAAATGGGCCTAGCCTACACTTATTAGACATAATCATTAGGCTTGTTAAAACCTAGCCTTAATTTTTATTTATTGTATTCTTTATCCATTCCAAATTCAGTATTTTTAAAGGACCCCATTGGAAATAAGTTGTTTTTACGACTTTCATGGGCTATCCTGGTATTTACAACAAGTCTTTGTTTTAAACTGTCTGAAATTATCTATTGTATTGTACTCTCTAGTTTTTAATGTGTGGTTTTATATTGTATATTGATAAACATGAATTGTTTAGCATGCATTTATGTTGTATTCTTATTTTGTTATTTAGATATAAAAGACGTGAGGTTTTTGTCACATCACCTTTAATTCGCATACTCTTTATTCGAGATTTCCCCTAATAAGTTTCAGTTAAGGTGACAGTTCACCTAACGCCCAAAGCAAAACTTAAATTTGTACATTGCTTTTCATGTTATGACTATTATGAATTTAACTGACCCACAAAACGACCCTCTCTTTTCAGAATCGAGAATTTAAGTCAAGAATGACCCACAAAACAACCTGTTCTTTTCAAAACTGAGAATTTCGGATAAATAGCTTGATGGATTTTCAATTATTTTGGGCATGGGAACCAGTTTCCCAGGAAACTCGCCAAAACAGACTGGTCAAAAGTTCGCCTATTTGTAATGCCAAAGCAGAGTATACATGCCAAATGACCTGTCTGAAGTGCAATAGTTTGCCAACGACCCTGTTCCCCCGGGAGGGGATTCTTGATTTCAAGTTAGACGGGTCTGTACCTCGCAAATTTTGTGGTTTCAACCGTTCTTCCCGGGCCGTTCTCTATGTACGAAAATATTGCAAGATTATAATTTATCCACCACCTCAATTTGGCCCAAATTCAGTGATTTTTAAGGCATTTTTTGCGCCTATCAACGTCATGTGAGAAACCTCACCTGCATGATGGGCTGCTCCCACGAGGGGATATAGAAGATCCCGGGGGACAACTTGAATAATAAAGTGGTAGGCATGTTTATCATAAAAACTGGCGTAAAAGGGTCTGATTTTGACCTACCAGTGGCGCCGACGTCTTTGGAAAAAGGGGTAGTTTTCAGCCTGAACACAATTTACGCTATGGTTACAAATTCAAGCCACCTCCGCCAGTAAGGGTCACTTTTTGCTTCGTGTTGGTCATCTGATAAATGATTTGAAAAAAAAAAGATCTGAAAAAGATGAATGAGCATACAGTTGCAATTGTATACACTCTATGATACCTTATTTGCTGGAAAAAGATCATTAGGTCTACAAGCTTACGCCATTATGACATTTGTGGTGCGATTTGCACCATCGTACGCCATTGAGGGGGTGCAATTTTCTATCAACAATTGTACGCCATTTAGGGTCGAAGTTTGAGGTGCTCTGACGAGCATAAGTACCACTTTTTTCTTCGAGCGGTCTAAAGGGAAAACATCCGGGGATTTTCATTATGGTTACGCAGGATGGTCCAAGAGATAGACCCCCTTTTAAAAATAGGCTTGTACTCAATGAACCCCTTTGTCATTATGACTTCTTGCAAAAAAAATTCAAATACTCAACGACCCCTTTTTTAACCCTCGTCTTCCTGAGCCTTTTTTTTTTCCTTCTTTTTTTTTTTTGTAACACGTCTTCCTGAGGGGGGTGGGGTGGTCCCCCTGTGATTTTGAACTTGGGACCCCAAAGTTATATTGCTTGGTAAATTGGTACTATAGTATAGGGTAGGGTCTCCTCTTTCCATTGATACAAAGAAAATCGGTCGAGGCGTATACGTAATTATGACGTCGCAAAGTATTTCCGGACCGAAAAAAATCGACTTTGGGTAAAAATTGTCATTTTATCAAAACATTGTTATAAAAGTTCTAAATGTCCGATTTTCGTCGGTTTTTTTTACTAATAAATGAAGGAATCGACAATTCTAACATGTCCTGCAAGTTTCAAGTCCATATCATGCAGATATTTTTTTCAAAAAGGCGAATTAAAATTTTTCAAGGTGTCACTCCCATCTTGCCACTTTTCCCGCTGATTCGATGTTTTTAAGAATATTAAACACCTATTTTCCTATTATCGAAAATAATATTTGTCAATAAATATTCAAACATCTCTAAACTGAGGTTAAGGTATTTAGTTAAAACTGTAAATTTCAAAACTTAGGCTAAATATTACGTAAAAACTGCAACTTTCAAAACTCAAGGTTACAAACTGTAAATTTCATAACTTACTGTTAAATATTTCAAGTTAAAACTATTAATTTCAAAATTTAAGGTTAAATATTTAGTTAAAACTGTAAATTTCAAAACTTACGCCAAAGGTTAAATATTAAGTTAAAACTGTAAATTTCAAAACTTACCCCTAAGGATAAATATTTAGTTAAAACTGTAAATTTCACGTCTTATATATTTGACTTCATTGATTCACCTTTCCTGACCTGATCTTGATTCAAATCAACAATCCTGGCGAAAATATTTATTATGGTTTTATTTTGATAATTATACATGGCACAAATGAGATAGGAATATTGTCAACAATAGAAATAAAAGAATGAATACAGGAAATGTGCAAGAAAGTGTTTCACGTCGTCTTAACCTTTACGATTTTTGTTGTAATTTATAAGTTTAAAAAAAATACATGTCGGTGCATTTCCTGCAAATGATAGACAACGTTAGGGACCTATAAAAACTGAAAAGATTTTTTTTTTTTAAATAAACATGATTTGATTACTTCATATAGGCCTTCATACGAAGTTATCAGTTATTATAGGCCTACAGAATTATGATCTAAATCTGCCAAAAAATGATGTCGGTCGTTAAATCATAAATCATAAATATGTTAAAAGTCTGTATATTCTGTCACAAGAAAGGATACATTTGGATCAATTATCCTCTTGACGTTTTTTGGCTTTGATAAAATTTTCTCAATATTTAGTACCGGTGTAATGAGACTGAGTGTCTCCCATAACCAGGAGTCCGGGTCTACACGGAATAAATCGCAATCAACGATTTATTGATCGCACATGTACAAGTACGTTCTATACAATTGAATAGTAGCTATAGGACTGTCAGTCACAAGGACGTTTTTTTCATTACACCGATATTTGACAGTGTAGAGAGTGTAAATCACCGTTTTGCAGATAAAATTCTGAAATTTGTGTCCAATGCACCATCTGTATAAATATCTCAGAGACATAGACCTAATAATGAGGCTTTGTTCTCCTATTATCCGCAAACAGCCTGTCCGCAAAAGGGATATCGACTGAAGCTGGGATTAACTCATGTAATATTTTTGAACACCCTATATGTTTTGAATAGTATTTTATAGATGGCGCCATTTTGTTTTACGGATGCCGACAGAGGATAGTGCTTCACAGTGTGGTACGGATTTGATTTCGGAGTACAAACGCTAGCAGCATGGCAGGATAGGGCGGAGTATCCAAACGTAGGCTATGTAGGCCTAATCATGGTAAGTTTGGGGTAAGCTTAGCATTGAACCTTTTTGTTGGTGGTTTAATGAATCTCATCAAAGCATCACCTGACACCCTAAGCTAGCTCGTAAATTAGCGTTGGATACTGTGAACATCCCTGGAAAACAGTGGCGTAACTAGACTTTTTGAAATGAGGGGGCAAGGCGGGGGAAGACATGTTTCAAGGGGGCGGCGAGAACAAAGTAAAAATAGTTATCCTTAAACCATTTACCACAAAGTCAACCGTTCATTGGGGGGGGGGGAAGAGGGTTTCGTCGGGGGGGGGTTCTCCCGCCCACCCCCTCTGGTTACGCCACTGCTGGAGACCCTAATTATTTTTGGAGGATTTTACCTTATTTTGTTTTTAGTAAAAAGAACTATAAAATTAGGCCTAGGCCTACACGAAATATGTTAATTTGTTCTACGTCTAGGCTTAGGCTAGCCCGAGTTAGCACAGACTTCAAATTTTTTTATCGTAATTTTCTCCGCGGAGCTGGGTACCAGGTAGGCTTAGGCCTGTATAAAAAGTGCCATCGATCATAAATGCAGACATAGGCACCCCGGGGGAGGCACCGTCCCGTATATGGCCACATGCGTCATGCTCCTGTCGATAGACTCACCCAGTGACCTCCTTTTTCACTGAGCTGTCACCAAAAAGACCCCCTATTAATAGGCATATACATTTTGAAAGTCAACCTTATAATCCTCTTTTTTATGGTGACTCTCATTCATTGCCCTGATTTTGCGAGAGGCTACTCCGAATGACCCCTCAGTCAAGTTTTTCGCTCAATTTGTCGATTTTACGAACATTTCGAAGATAAGCGATTTCGAAAAATGTCAAAATTAGGCTTATTTTATTCAAAAACTGACACGGAATGACCCTATTTTTCGCTCTTGACAACAGTTCGCTCGGAATGACCAAGTTTTTTTTTACCCTATACCATATTCGCTCGGAATGGCCCTAGTTTGCAGGCAAACTTAGTAAGACCGAGTAGAAGAAATTATCTTTTTATCGGGAAGTGCTTTTATCATTTTACGAATTGTGAGATTTAGCGACCAAAATAAAAAAAGACACACATACCGTTGAAGAACCTTTAACTAAATGATCCCCTATTTTTCAATGTATTTCTCACCTATTGCCCCTACATTTCGAAAGCCGGTAGGAGCAGGTACGTCACTTTCATATTTGAGTGCCCCCGATAGGCACCCAGGCATAGGCATATATTTCTTATTATAAATTTCAATAAATTACCTCATGCTCAATGTTAGCTTTAAATACAAAAATAAGTGTCATCGTTGTTTGATTAGAGATTTCAACTATAAACAGCGGCCTCGTTTAGAGAGTAGAAATAATAACCGAGGGCGCAGTTGTTGGTTTTCGACAAAGAGCTGATCGAATTTTAGGTAGATAGATAGAGATCTCATGATATGTAGCGTCCAAATGGTAACAGCCCGGTAGTCCGAAAATGAAATTAAGGTTCGCCAGTCCGAAATCATTTTTTCCTACACCTGAGGGTTCACTAGTCCGAAATTGAAAAAAAAGTCCGTGATTCCAAACATAGGGTTCGCTAGTCCGAATTTAAAAAAAAAGGTTTGCCTAGTCCGAAAATGAAATAAGGTCCGCTAGTCCGAAATTTAAAAAGGTCTGCTAATCCTAAGGTTAGCCAGTCCAAAAATGAAAAAAGGTTCACCTGTCCGAAAATGAAAAAAAAAAAAAAAAAAATGGCTCAGCAGTCCAAAAACAAATGGGTTGGAAATCAACAAAACTAATTATTTTTCGGACTAGCAGACCCTATTTTATTTTCGGACTGATGAACCTTATTTCATTTTCGAACTGGTGAACCTTATTTCATTTCCGGACTAGCGAACCTCATTTCACTGATTTCCGGACTAGCCATAGCTTTAAATCTATGGGACTAGCGAACCCTACCTCATTTTTGGACTGGTGAACCCTTAAGGATTAGTGAACCCTTTTTAAGGGATTTTCTCAGAGATACAGTTGCTTACGACTGCGGGATAGAGATTTTTCCATAAATGGTACAAAAAAAATGTTTGCATCCGTTTTGCGTGCACAAATTTCTATGGGAGGCGAAAGCTGCCAAAATCATTTCAAAACTCGCAAGCACTTCAAAACTGACTGATCATTCAACTCATAACAACTTCAATTCTCACATATCACATGAATTTGAAATCCTTATGAGAATTGAAGTTGTTGTGAGTTGAAATCGTAACGAGTTTTGAAATGCTTGCGAGGTTTTTCGATATCATAATGTGATTTGACATCCTTATAAGCATTGAAATCGTAACGAGTTTTGAAATGCTTGCGAGTTTTTCGAAGTTGTTATGAGTTGAAATCGTATCGAGTTTTGAAATGCTTATGGGTTTTTCGATATCAGAATGTGATTTGAAATCCTTATAAGAATTGAAGTTGTTATGAGTTGAAATCGTAACGAGTTTTGAAATGCTTGCGAGTTTTTCGAAGTTGTTTAGAGCGGAAATCGTATCGAATTTTGAAATGCTTATGGGGTTTTCGATATCATAATGTGATTAGAAATCCTGATAAGAATTGAAGTTGTTATGAGTTGAAATCGTAACGAGTTTTGAAATGCTTGCGAGTTTTGAAATGATTTTGGCAGCTTTCGCCTCCCATAAATTTCAGTGCACACTGAACGCAATGGAGCATTTACTATTTTACATGCACATAATGATCGACCTTTTGGAGCTTTCCTATAGGCCTACTTTGTGTGGTAAATCTAGTGAATTTATTTTGAGGAAAATATGAACTTTTTGAAATGTCTGTATATATCTCAAAAATAAGCACGGTGACCTGATAAGCACAAATAAATCTACCAAAATTAAATTTTAAAGAAAATCAATGGAGATTTTGCATCTATGAGAAAACCCCTTAATTTCGGTTTAGCGGACCTTCGGACTAGCGAACCTTCGGACTGGCGAACCTTCGGATTAGCGGGCTGTAATCGTCCAAATAGGGCTAGCGAACCCTATTTCATTTTCGGACTAGCGAACCGTCGGACTGGCGAACCTTCGGACCGGGTGAACCTTCGGCAGCGGTCCAGCGGGCTGTAATCGTCCAAATAGGTCTGCAGACGTTTTTAATTACTTTCGCATCATTAGGCCTATCCATTTAATTATTTCAAATCGTTAACTTTATGGGAACTCTCAAAAATACAAATATGTAAAAAAATATTGCAAAAATCGGTCCCAGCATTCAGTGTAGTTTTGCTTTCAATTTTGGGCTTCAAACTTTTGCAACCATGCTTTTCAGGAACCGATCACGATAATGAGAAATTTCAGACCTATGTTCCAAGCCTTTTAGAAAATTTTATAACATGAGTGGCTATGGCTTTTTCTTTACGGTGGAACCCGGGAGGGAGGGGGGGTACTCATTTTTTTGACGGTATGTGAGATCCGCGATATCCAAAATATAGGTCTTGCGAACGGAATTTTGGTCGAAAATAGGGTCTATGGAACTGATTTTTCCCGAATTAACAGTCTCAGGAACTGCTTTTTCCCCATAAAATTACGAATATTTGAGCTGAAATCGCTCAAAATTAGCTTGACAAGATAATAAAACACACTTTTGAGTCATTTTGTTTGAAATTGAAAATGGGGTCTTCAGAACTGAAGTAATCTTGAAAAGAGCATCTTGGGGAGCGGAAGAGGAGTCTTGAAAGGGGGGGGGGGCTTAACCAGCACATACCAGTACCTTCCGTCCATATAAGTACCACTGGCGGTGATAACTCTCTCATCAAATATTTTTTGTAAATAGTGCATCAATAATTCCTCTGTCATCTGTGGTAAAAGTCTGGGTTTTAACTTTCGTGTTTCATACATTTTATTCTAGAATATGTGTTGTTTAATTTTTTAATCATAAAAACTAATAAACGACTGTTCAGGAAAAAAAGCGAATCAGAATTACTTTTAAATCATGAAAAGAGAAATAGTTTCCAATGCATTTTGAACCATGGCTTCTGGCGCTGGTTAGTCCGCATTATATCACGAGAACATCCACTGAACCATATGAGTAGACTTGGGATCGTGAAGTGAAATTTAAAACATAAACTGAACTGAAGTTGATATGAGTGCAATGGAGTATATTTTTCTTTTCTTGACATAAAAATACCAATATTACACGGATACAGAGTAATGTAGATATTAAAAACAGGCGTTGACTTTTTAAAAGTAGTCTGTTGACGCAATTTTGAACTTGATCATTGACGTGAAATCACTAGTAAAGGTTCATGTATAAAGTAGATACTTTATTTCTTATGTAGGCCAAAAATTGTGATATTCTGACATGTGTAAAGTATGAAAAAACTGCAAACATGACATTCCACTAGGGGGCCACTAAAAAAATAAAGTGGTACACATGCTCGTCAGAGCACCTCAAAATTGGACAATAAATGGCGTAATTTGTTGATAGCAAATTGCACCCCTAAATGGCGGAAGGTCAGTGAAGATGTTGAAAATCGCACCCCAAATGTCATAATGGCGGAAGTTTGTAATGAGCATTTGCTAACAAATTAGAGATTAAAAAGTATACAATTGAAGCTTTTCATTCATTTATATGAAGTCAATACTTTTTTCTCTTGTTTTAAAACTTTTTATTCAAAACATGTATAGCGTAATACTCAGCTCAGCTGAGCAACTATAAGTGAAAAGTGACCCTTGGTCGCAAGGTAGCCTGAATTTGGCGTAAATTAATATGCTGAAAACTACACTTTTTCCAAAAACGTATAGACGCCACCTGTGGCAAAATCAGACCCTTTTACGCCATTTTTTGTTGATGAGCACGAATACTAATTGCCATCTTGAGCGGCCCCCGGGACATTCCGTCGTTTCGGTCAGGAAAAAAGACATGTGACATATACTCGTACAATGATTGAAGACTGAATGAAGAATCTGCGATGTTAATTTTGCTTCATGGTCTGTGATTTTGTTAATTAAAGAGATTAATATTAATCTTTAATTAAGAAAAATGGTAGATTAGTTGCCGGTCAGAATATATATGATTGATAATCATGGACATACCCGTCTGGGCGTTTTTAAAAGAAAGGTGCCGTGGTTCTCACACAATGTTGGTAATAATAAATGTTTCGAGGTATAATTTCAGGTGTAAACCTATGTACACAGTAAAAAATAATTACTCATATCGTGGTAAAAAGGGAACTCGCGTCTTCTTTGTAACTTGGCTTAACCTCTACTAAAATGGTAAACAATTGCCCTGTTTTTGGTAATAAACTACCATCGGCAGTAGTAAAAAAAAAATCACCTTAAATCACCTTATTTAGGCTTTCGCCAAGGAAACCCAACTTGGTACTTGGTACCAAGTAAGCTAAAGAAGGAAGCTTATCTTTGACAGGGATTCCAAGATGTTTTTTAAATCAGTTTTGAATGCAGGAGGAAGACCGGAGTACCCGGAGAAAAACCTGCGGAAGCGAGCATGGACCGAAAACCAAATGCACATAAAGCGCCGGGCGCGGGACTCGAACCCGGGACCTCATTGGTGCAAGGCGAGGGAACTACCGCTGCGCCAACCCGCTCCCCCAAAGTTTACCATGGCTTGCCATATTTACCATGGTTTACCATGCCGATGGTAGTTTATTACCAAAAACAGGGCAATTGTTTACCATTTTAGTAGAGGTTAAGCCAAGTTACAAAGAAGACGCGAGTTCCCTTTTTACCCCGATATGAGTAATTGTTTTTTTACTGTGTAGATGTGTGAGTTTATGGCAAAGACATAGGCCTATAATGCACCAAAATTGAAAAAAAATCAAGGTTTTTCCCCGTTTTTTAAGTGGAGGACGGTCCACGGTTTGATCATGTGTGCCCACGTTTACGGTATGTGTTTTCAGCAAATTGCCCTTGTTTGGAGGCATTTTACTTCTATCCCAAAAAACTACTCAAAAGTTATTTTCCCCCTCTTTAAGCACAACGCTGGTTATAGGATAGATGATTTAGAGCAGGTCTGATTTAGAGAGTACCCTGAGCCAAGAATGTCACCAGAAATGAATCTTTTATAGGTAGTTCATTTGGTTCATTTTTGAGAAGAATCATTAATGCACCCCTCCCGCTGGTTCCCCGTCATGTGACACTGATGACGTTATTGAGAAAACAATGCCCTCTAAAGACAACATAGGCCTATAACTTTGTGAAATATGTAATCGAAAATGGCGTGTCAAGTGCTTGTCTGTAAAACAACAATTAAAAGACCATCATCAAATAATAAAATTATTGTATTAATAACATGTCGATTTTATTTGTAAACTGTCATTTTGTAGGTGACCACCCAGTATTTTCAAGGTATTTTGTGCATATTTAAAAAAAAATCTTTCTCGGTAATTATTGGTAATACTGTGTGTCAAAAAAGAAAAAAAAAAGAAAAAGGAACGTTCTTCGCTTGCTGGATATTCAGACATTCAGAAAATATATGCAAAAATAAGCAATAAATTTCGGCTGCATCTCGCAAACCATAATTATGGTCTACACTCGGATATTTGGTAAGTGGCTGGGGCCTGGACCAAAGATTTCCTTGCCGCTAAACCGGACATCTTTTGAAATTAATTAAAAAATGTAACATTTTAGAGAAAAAAACCATTATTATAGATTTTGGTGGTGTGGGGTGTCGGGTGTCAAAACAATCTTTGGGGTTCGAGATGCCAAAAATTAAAACATTATAATAATTGCATAATGGATCTTACAAAACGAAATAAATAGTTTTCATTGTATATACAAATATGTAGAAATGATATATTTCAAACGTAAATTTTAGCTAAACCTGGACATCTTTGGAAATTATTTCAAAAAGTAACCTTTTTTAATGGTAAACTGTTCACACTATGGATACATTCAAAATTGGTGCCAGGAAGATGGGCGTGGTTTGCGATAACCTAATTTTAAACATGTATCAAACATTTAGTTAGGCCTATTTATTTTACTTTTATTCATTTATTTATTTATTTATTTATTTATTTATTTATTTATTTATTTATTTTTTTTTTTGGGGTGGGATGTGGTGGGTTGGTGCTGTTATGTAGCATGGTTGGATGAGTTTTAGATTTTTGAAACTGGAACGTGACTCGACCAAGACATCATTTGGTCATTGCATGGGCAGGTAACCATGAATACTATTATAAATCGGTGACAAAAACAATACAGTTTAGATTTAAATGCTCCTTAATAAAATTATGTTTTCTCTATACCATGTCTACGTCGGAGGTGGGGGTTCTTACTAGTTCTTTACAGTGACAAATGGTATACGGGGGCGCTCAAAAGTTTTGGGGCTGCATTTTCGTAATTTTTGGTATATTGATGGTTGGGTTTTCGTCACAGACCCAATGCGTTTAATTTGCAAAATTGGTGTATTTTGGAATATTTTGCCAAATAACACCCAATTTGCCCTAAATTGGGCGCTTTTTCTAGAAAAATGGTATAGAGATTGGTCACAGAATCATACTTTTCGAAGTGTAGAGCTATAGGGATGGTCAATATTCTGAAGTCTACTTTGATCATCCTCGTACAAATATTTTCTAAGACCCCCTCATGTCTACGTGACTTCTGGGATTTTCGATAATTGTAGAAAGTACAACATATAGGCCTAGGCCTATCATGTTCCGTAGATTTCTAAGATTAACATGATTGCAGTAATCACATGGAATATGCTCAATCACGTCTTGCTACTGTCCAGCTGGGCAGGGCGGACCTGAGTAGTCCAATTTGGAGGACTGGATTTTCGGTCACAATATTTTATAGGCCTATATCGGTACTTGGGAAAAAGTATATGTGACTCGGCGTCATATCAAAAAAGGGCAACATCATCATCACCGTCCTCATTATCATCATCATCATCATTATCATCATCATTATAGTCATTATCACCATCACATGCAGCTTTTATCAGTGGCAAAAGGTATCATAAAGTTTCACAGCCTAGATATTTCTTTTTCTGACCGTGTTTTTTTTCCTGAAATAGCTTGGAAATATTTCTTATCTCGGCGGGGATCTCAGCTAATTTAATGGAATTCATTCCAAGTGCGCTTTAGGTAGTCCATCCAGATGGACCTCAAACGCGAAGGGGTGAAGCCCGATAAGCGATTGCCGCAGAAGCGATTGTAAACGGTTGTAATTTGTTTGCTCTTGTATATATGTGACCCGTCATATCGTATTATATCATACTTTTGGTCTCATCTGAAAAATTATATTTTAAGCTTTTGGATGTTGGTTATTGGGCGCTTCCAAAGTAACGTTTGTGACCGAAAAAAATTACAGAACCTATCGCATAAACATTATATCCACAAGTTTGTTGAGTAACGTTGTGACCGAAAAATTGAACAAATTTACAGAACGATTCCAAAGTAACGTTTGTGACCGAACATTTTTACAGAACCTATCGCATAAAAATTATATCCACAAGTTTGTTGAGTAACGTTTGTGACCGAAAAATTGAAAAAAATTACAGAACATATGCATAAACATATATATCCACAAGTTTGTTGTTGATAATGGTGCTCGCTGGTGGGGCCAAGACATGTAGATGTTTAAAAATTAAATCAATTTCCAAAATCCTGTATAAAGTTCGTGTAACGTTTGGTAACTTTTCTGACATCGCATGGAAACAGTTTTTTTTTGCTCCAAATAATGACTTCAAAGTGCTTTACACAGATGATGGGTAACATATTTACAAATAATTCATAAAAGTGGTATGAAATTCAATCGTCTTTTAATGCATTGTTTGGTGTCACGTTTGTGACATTTTGGTGTAACTTTTTGGTAACGTTTGTGACATTTTTGAATTAAAACATGTGCTCATTCATGCACGGATAGAAAAACTTCTCTTTGGTATATGCTTTCACGTACCAAATAACAAATGTACTATTGATAAACATGCTTATGTGGTCAAATACAAAAGCTGAGATACTTCAAATCAAAAAAGTTCAATTTTCCATGGAATGAGCCTATTGGATGTTTGATTGCAAGTTACATCCAAATTGGTAAAAGGCATCGGGCTGATTCAGAAAAGTACATAGTTCTGAGAAAATCGAGTTTAAAGTTTCTATACTGGTATAAACTTGAGTGGAGAAAAATATCTCGGTTTTTTAAAACATTTGTAGTATGTTTGGATGTTGGAACCTGATTAAAATGATCGAATACACTCAACATGCTCAAAGGTAACGTTTTTAATGAATTAGAAATTCGACCTTGGACGTGATTTTTGACCGTATGCTCAGCTTCAATGGCTCGTATCTTGTATTTTACTATACCTTTCGATATGACGGGTCACATAATATATAATATAGACTATAATCCGGGGAGAGGGGCACTAACCTAGAAGGGTGATACGGGTCTGTGCGGCCCTCAAGACCCCCTTTTCACGTCTTGTCTGCCGCTCCCTACACTCCATGTCAAACACAACCTTCTGAGTTCGCAAGTTATTTTCGAATATTTTCAGTTCCTTAAGCTTAAGCTTTGGCCCTAGCCTTATTTTTTGAAAATTAGTTCCCAAGACCCCCATTTCAAGCAAAAAATTTTTGCTTCAAGAGCCCAAATTTTGCCCAAAAAACTAGTTCTGAAGGGTCATTTTTTTGTCACTAGACCCCCTTTCAGAGTCAATCTTCCGTTCCCTATATCGGGGCCGCACACCCCTACCAAAACCAAAGTTGGGTGCCCCCCCCCCCCCCCCCCCCCCAAAAAAAAAAGGGGCAAAGTTGGGTCCCCCCCGGGACTATAATACAGCAATAAGACTTGTCAATAAAATCAGTTCTTTTATGGCAGCCTATTTCGACCTGATGAACTCGTTCTCTGTTCATATGTAATCATACACTTTTCGGGACTTTTTGATCGTGAGTCTAGACGAAGTTACGTAATGATTGTTACGCCATATTGTGTTTTCAAGGTCGTCATGTTCTGCGTGACAGTTTTAACCTTTTAAATGCGTAAACCTGGAGAATCAAACACCTTTCTCCCAGGTACCAATGGTAAATCATACGAAAACCTGAAAGTTTGGTCATTTATTGAAGCACACCACCACCAAAGCACGAAGCCTGGGCCTAATCATAAATCTTAGCCTAATTGCCACTTTGCATATTATGTTTTTGTTATTCCAATCATCCCTGGATAAAATCGAGTACAATTTTAGTACAACATTCCAGAGATGCACATTTGGAATATCATTCTAGTACAACTTCAGTTTGTTCTAGAACAATTGTTCGTACTTAGTACAATTATTATTCTATAGTACAAATTTTTGTACTAGAATTATACTGTTCCAAATGTGCACCTGTGACCAGAGGAAAGTTGTACCAAAATTAATTTTGGTACTCGATTTTTACCAGGGATTGCTCACCTTAATGTTCCAGACATCATGAGCTTATCAATTTCACATTTGTTTATCTTAATGTTTTGTAATGTATACAAGAGCTGACGTAATCATTTGTAAACAAATTAGTAGGGCTATTTATTAAAACCTGGGAATTTTCAACATGAGGGGTCAACATCTAGGCCTACAGGTTTGGTCATGTGGTGGTCATGCAGACACGGCC
>JXSR01S007856.1:25017-52946 GCA_000969725.1 Ophiothrix spiculata
ACAAAGGGACTAAACATACTGATACGGTTCAGTTAGGCCTAGCTTGCAAGGGACTAAACATACTGATATGGTTCAATTAGGCCTAGCTTGTAAGGCCCTAAGCTAAAGACACTGATACGATTCAATTAGGCATAGCTTGCAAGGGCCTAAACATACTGATACAGTTCAATTAGGCTTAGCTTGCAGGGCCTAAACATATTGATATAGTTCAATTAGGCCTGGCTTGCAATGGCCTAAACATACTGATACGGTACAATTAGGCCTAGCATACTGATACGGTTCAATTCAGCCTAGCTTGCAAAGGCCAAAACATACTGATACAGTTCAATTAGGCCTAGCTTGCGGGGGACCTAAACAAACTGATACAGTTCAATTAGGCTTAGCTTGCAAGGGCCTACTCATTTACATTTATGTAGGGCTATTTATTAAAACCTGGGAATTTTCAACATGAGGGGTCAACATCTAGGCCTACAGGTTTGGTCATGTGGTGGTCATGCAGACACGGCCATGTCCACATAATAGTCCATGTAGGTCTACTATTTGTGGGCCTAAATATGCAAAGTTAATTGACACTGATTTGGTTCAATCAGGCCTAGTTTACGAGGGCCTAAACATACTGATACGGTTCAGTTAGGCCTAGCTTGCAAGGGCATAAATATACTGATGCGATTCAATTAGGTCTAGCTTGCAAGGGCCTAAACATACTGATACGATTCAATTACGAGATCAAGCTAATTTAGCTTGCAAGGGCCTAAACATACTGATATGGTTCAGTTAGGCCTAGCTTGCAAAAGGACTAAACATACTGATACGGTTCAGTTAGGCCTAGCTTGCAAAGGGACTAAACATACTGATACGGTTCAGTTAGGCCTAGCTTACAAAGGGACTAAACATACTGATACGGTTCAGTTAGGCCTAGCTTGCAAGGGACTAAACATACTGATATGGTTCAATTAGGCCTAGCTTGTAAGGGCATAAACATACTGATGCGATTCAATTAGGTCTAGCTTGCAAGGGCCTAAACATACTGATATGATTCAATTAGGTCTAGCTTGCAAGGGCCTAAACATACGGATACGATTCAATTACGAGCTAAAGACACTAAAAGAACTAAAAGAACTAAAAAGAACAAAAGAACTAAAGACACTGATACGATTCAATTAGGCATAGCTTGCAAGGGCCTAAACATACTGATGCGATTCAATTAGGTCTAGCTTACAAGGGCCTAAACATACTGATACAGTTCAATTAGGCCTAGCTTGCAAGGGTCTAAACATACTGAGACAGTTCAATTAGGCTTAGCCTCGCGGCCTAAACATACTGATACAGTTCAGTTAGGCCTACCTTGTAAGGGTCTAAAATACTGATATGGTTTAGTTAGGCCTAGCCTACAAGGGCCTAAACATACTGATACGGTTCAATTAGGCCCCGCTTACAAGGGCCTAACATACTGATACGGTTCAATTAGGCCTAGCTTGCAAGGGCCTAAACATACTGATACGGTTCAATTAGGCCTAGCTTGCAAGGGCCTAAATATACTGATAAGGTTCAATTAGGCCTACCTTGTAAGGGTCTAAACATACTGATATGGTTCAATTAGGCCTAGCTTGCAAGGGCCTAAAATCAGAGTCATGAATTTCAAATTTTAATTGTGACAGTCAATAGTCATGATAGTGTTCAGCATCTAAAATGTTAATCGGAACATTAATGAACAGTTCCTTTTAATGTTGCATACGAGGCCAGTTGAACTGTCACATTGTCAGGGACGATGAGTAGGGGGGGGGGGGGTCACCGAGGGTCTTTGAGTCTTTATGAGAAATGAGAAGAGGATGGATATTCAGCAAAATACCCCGTACAGAATGGGGTCTGAGGTCATACTGTGCAACGGTAGTTATTTTTTGTACTCAACAATGCTCAAAGCTACTCATTGGAGCCTCGGCGGTCTATGCATTTAGGCCTATGTCTATGATGTACAGGATGTTCGTTTGTTGGATCCAAAGGATCCAAAGTAAGATTCCATAGATTCCAGGTAATTCAAAACACATTGAAGACCACAACATAAGATGGCAATTGGTACTCGTGCTCATCATAAAAAATGGCGTAAGGGTCTAATTTTGTACCACAGGTGGCGTCAACATTTGAAAAAGGGGTAGTTTTCAGCATAATCTACGCCATTTAGGGTTCTAAATTCAGTCTACCTTTACCGCCAAGGGTCACTTTTCACTTAGAGTTGCTCAGCTGAGTATTGTGCTGTACATATTTTGAATTAAAAGTTCTTAAAACAAGAGAAAATAAGTATTAACTTCATGTAAATGAATGGAAAACATCAATTGTATACTTTTCAATACCTAATTTGTTAGCAAATGGTCATTATAAAACTTACGCCATTAGGGGTGTGATTTTCAAAATCTTCACTGACCTTACGCCATTTAGGGGTGCAATTTGCTATCAACAATTACGCCATTAAGGGTCCAATTTTGAGGTGCTCTGACAAGCATGAATACCACTTTATTTTTGGAGCGCCCCCGGTTTACTCCCTTGAACATGTTGAAAGCCCGGGGGCATTCAAATATAATGTTGCAGGCATAGCGTGACGAAATAAAAAAGTGAAATAGGGTTGTTTTTGAGGACTGACGGGTGAATCAGGTGACACCGTTTAGGGTATTAAAAACTGAAATTTTGCGGCAATTTTCAAGAAATAGGGTACTTTTTCAAACCCTAGTGTGAAAACAGTATCGATAAAATAAAAGGGAGATTTAGGAGATAATTATACTTTGCGGTTATCATTATAGGCGTACCAATCATTTTTTTAAAACTTTTGTGTATTGACTTCTAAATTCTATGTTTTATGGATCTTTTTTTAAAAAATATATAGGCCTAAACTGTTCTGAGATGGGGCGGGACCATGATAAAGGTTCCAATGTTCGAAATTTTGGGTTTTACCAATGAATGCTCTCATAAATAATATAGCCTATATAAATATATATATATATATATAATATATATATTAAACAAATGATGATAAATGGATGAATTGGGTGTAAAAACGAAAAGATTCAATGAAGAAAGAATGAACGAATGGAAGACCTGAATGAACGAAAGAATGGATAAATGTAGAATCAATAAATCGATAATAGATTAACCAGTAAATTAATTCACTTAAATGTGCACTTCTTTGATATTCCAAATGCTGAAGAATAATGAGCAACAAATCACAAATAAAATCATCGATGATACAGCTCAAAATGATAAAGAAAAAACAAGAACAATGCCTAATTATGATGATTAATAATTTATTTAACTGGTGTCCGAAAATGGGTAAGTGGGACGTGACAGGCTTGATGGCATGGCCTTCACACCGACGCCGGACGATGATCAAATCTGCAGAACCGCCCAGCCGGATGGCCAAAATGTGTGGTCATCGAATTTCATGTCGATTCATGTGTCTTCATGAAATCATGGTAAATGCTGTTTATATATTACCTGGGAGCAGATGAGGTTTTCACAATATCCCACGATGCAATGCAACATTGTACAATATGCCTGCAAATCCAATTCAACTCCTATACTTATGTACAGGTTTCTGAGGTTTTTGAGGTGTCAGCAATGTGGGTAAACACTGGGCTATTGTGAAAAGAAACACATCCCTAGAAAGATATGAATGAGTATACTATTCAATATATTCTCAAATTTTCTAATAGCCCCTTGTCCAGAAAACCATTATTGCCTATTACATATCAGTGTATCAGAATAATGCATTGTGGGATATCCTGAAAACCACCTCTGACCTGGGAGGTCATTTTTGTCCAGTGGGAGGGATACTCAACTTTGTTTTGGACGGGGATGTATACGGTTCGGGCCTAAAATAGTACCGTTATTAAGGGATTTTCGAAAAATATAACCATTTTTCTGTGTTTCCATATTTGCAACGAAAGGCCTACAAATTTTGAACATTTTTGCCATTAGTTTGAACAATTTTGAACATATAACATGAACTATATAAATGAATAAATACTGGGGATTTATAGTGCGCTATGCCTCCCAGGTTTATAATTCCACTCGGCCTCTGCACACTTTACAGGTGTTCGCTGACCACTGTGGCCCAAATAAGCCCCATTCCACACCAAGCATCATAACAGGTTATAGGCAACCTCTCAGGGGCGCTGAACCTTGATCAGCCCACATACCACCATCTCTGCCCGGATCAGCTCCCCAAGTTTCGTACGGGTTTCCACGAGACAATTAGCAGTTCCTTGTCCAAAGGAAATTCAAGCACACGTAACTTTTAGTACCAGCGGGGTTCGACTTCGGGACTTTCCGCACCGCAAGCGAGCGCCTTACCGATTGAGCTAACTTCACTGCTATGTTTGTTCGCATGGTGTGTACTGATATTAATTACCCTTACGATATATGTTTGTACGAATGTTTGTTCGCATGGTGTGACATTTTTACGAACATAGTCGTGATAATGATTTACGGACAGTGACGGACGTATAATTTGTCGCAAAACAACCACCCTGTACCGTTTGTATTCAATGGTCAAATAATCGTCAGAACGTCTGTACGAAAGTGATGTGACCTTAAAGTTTAACCAAGAGAAGATATCGTCAGTATCCCATCGCGCATTGCTTCCTACGGGAAATTTTGTACAGGAAGTCATGTGAGTAGTAAGTGATGAAATATATACCCAGAATGCAAGATTACAACAATTTTCTTTGATTTTATGGACATTTCATCACTAACTACTCACCAAATTCCCTATGATCCCACAGAAAGCAATGCATGATGGGATACACACGATATCTTCTCTTAGCTTAACCTGCAATGATCATTACCCTGAATTCGGGCCCCCTCGACATTTTTTTGTTATATCTCAACCCAGTGGCGTACCTGCCTTCTTCGGTCGGGGGGGGGGGGGGGGGGGGGGGGGGGGGGGGGGGGGGGGGCAAGCGACATCATGTGTAAGCGACATGATGCTAATTTCAAATTCTTCCATTGTTGGAATAATTTTTATTTTTTCATGTTAGGACAGTCCTATAAACTATATATAAAACCAAACTTTTTGGAATGAAATTTCCGTCATTAGGCCTAGGTTGTCCCTCTATCAGGCCAACAATGCTCAACGTTTTGTAACTGTAAGTATTCGACAAGGAATCAAAGAGGAGAACCCCTTGGTGACAATCAGATCGTTATTTCCTTGCGCTTGATGTCAGAAAAGCTTATCATGCTTATTATCAACACTGATACATGAAAGGGTCACATAATTTCTGGAAGTTTACCAATCAGATTCTGACAAGTTACTTCAAAGACCTGTGACTATACGTCGGACCCTTTATTTTCTTTCTCTCTTCCCTTTCCTCTTTTTTTTAATGTCAGGGGTAGGGGCCTACGCCACTGTCTCAACCAGGAAGACAAAACTTTGTCCAAGTTGCTCGAAGTGGAGCAAGCTCAAAAACCTTAGCGTGAACACTAACCAATAGACTAGGGAGTACAACACCCTTGACGTTTCGTCAATCGGTTTCCGAGAACTTGGGGGGGGGGCGACTGCAAGATGGGTCCAAAAGCCCGGCTCATGAATCACTGCTAACTCAATGTTCACAGAAAGAAACAAAAAGAAAACAAACACACAAACCAATAATTTGTTTAAGTTTCCACGGAAACACTTTTTTGTTTTAATTATTATTCGCCTCACAAAATGTACATGTCACGTGATAACATTAAAGGTTTAGTCATTAGGGAATGGAAGAAAAATTAAACAACAGTTAATTTGTAGTTGTATAATACATTACTGACATAATTGTCTACAACAGTGGAGTTGTGTTCAACACAAAAACATGGAAAGAGAAAAACTATGAACTATAAGTGACATATTTTTAGAATGTTATAATTAACATCATGACATTCTTAAATGTTGTCATGACACATTAACGTAAAATTTGCCCGTGGGTTGTTACAAAAATAATATAAAAAGTTTACGTGTTTATAACACTTTTAAGTCCCGTAGGATGAGTACTTGTTTTAATAGCTTGATTCTGTATTTCCGGGGATACAATATTAAAATATCTATGCTCCTTTTTTCACTTCGGGTGATCATTTATAAACCAACGATATCCTAAAACATGATTTGGTCTCTCATCACCCATGACAACGATTCAGAATAAAGTTGATATCCGGTTATCGCTAAAACCGATCCACAATGCATTGAACTTCCGGTTCTCGTGCACTATTTGCGTGACAACCAATTTGATACTCGCAACTGTACTTATTAGTAGTTTTTCCGCTTCTCGTGTTAACCTGGATGATGTCACTTTCAGATTTGTGCGTGGTGAATAATAGCAAAATCAGATGCCACCACAGAACATATCTTCATCTTCCCATCATGCAGTGCTTGCTATGGTATTGTTGTACAAACCATATAGGGCATTATGCGAGTACTCAGTGATGGAATACTTCTAAATCAAAGAATATTGTTGTAATCTTACATTTGGGGCATGTTTCATCACTAACTACTCGCATGACTTTCTGTACGAAATTCATAAATAGAAAGCAATGCATGATGGGACACACATGGTATCTTCTCTTGCAGTAAAGTGCAAGCTACAATTAATTAGGAAGCAATGCATGATGGGATACACGTGGTATCTTCTTTTGTAGAACAGTACAAGCTTAACTTATGTTTTACATTAACACAAATATGTTCTGGTAGCTTAAGGGATCAATACATAGGCAGAGAGAATTTCAATATAACAAGGCACGTACAAAATTTAACTTCTAATCATGTCACGCATATAGTCTTTTAGAAAGGGATTGGCCCTTTGGTGTTCAAAGGATGATGGTTGCAAATTAAACGGAAATAATATATAGTGATCTCACCTCAAAATGCTTGAGCGCGAATGATTGTGCAAGATGTGTTTCAATGTTCCAAACTAGTCGTTAACAATTAATTTGGAATCTCAATACACAAAATAAATTAAACTAATAATGCCCAATTCATTAAACACGGATTTCACTGCAAGTACAGTGGAACCTCGCAACACAAAATATGTTCATACAAAACCCCTGATAACACATGTTTGTCTGGTTCCAAGTATGAATTTTCTATGTGAATTCAGTTGATAACACAAAATACTGATAACACAAACTATAATCACTGTCCCAAGCAATTTTGTGTAACTAGGTAGCATGTTTATTCGCCATGTCATAAAGATTCAAAATTCATTTGTGCTGTACTTGCAGTTATATATCAATTACAAAGCAAATAATTAATTTTTCATATACAAAATATCATTCATTATTGAAGACCCTTCCCATCCATCTACACAATTTGTATTACCTGAAGAAAGTAGAAGTTCTTTTAATGTTAATATTAGAAGAAATGCGTGATCTATCATTCTTCCACACACTTTTTGTCAATTACAAGGTGAACAAGGAAACTACTACTCGACGATATTAAAGCCCAAAGTTCTTTTTACTAAACGAGAGAAAATAAACTACTGCAACTTGGAGTTAGATTGGATCCACAATTCGCCAAATGAGGGCTCCCTCACCTTTTGACCAAGATGACAAACTGGGACAAAGGTGCATCACTTTAGTCCCATTTACTTTTTAAGTTCTTGTTTAACTCGGTTGACGCCAATTCTCCAATGACATCATGTCCACTGAGTGATGCATTTATTTACCAAAGGTCCCAAATACCAGACCATGCCTGCGCTCTGAATTAATGCTTACTATGTCCAGAGAATTGGTAATGGTGGTATTGAGAAGTCCTATCGTCGTTGTTGAGTACTCTGTTGGATGTGTGGTAGAACATGCCATTGTATTCACTTGGCCGATTAGCATGAATGGGACTTCTCAATACCACCACTACCAGGGAATTGTAATACTGACCTTAGCTGGGACCAGAGAGATGTAAATTAACATATTTACATCTCTCTGGCTGGGACACAGTGATTCATGACACCTGTAGTGATGTCATTTATACCCAAGGCATTATGGGTTTAATACTAGCACTATTTTAACCCCCCTCCCCCCCGCCTTAATCACACACTGACAAAAATAAGATTTACATTTTAAATGATATTTTGCAATGATTAGGTAGCAATGTTCAATTCAATAGAACACAACTAGATCGATTCTTGTATAATGAATGGACATAAATCTACCTTAAACATAATTCAGCATTTAAGATGAAACAGAGCAAAAATCACTTAAAAGCTTCATTGATTTTTCTAACTGGCCCAATCATGGGGCAAACTACACGAGAGCTCGGAAATTCCTGGTATGTACATCCATGTATATTCAACTCGATATGTTCATGCGCCTCACACACTCTGTGTGCATGCGCGTTTACAAGCGACTTGGTAGTACGCGTAGATATAACGAGTAGGCACACACACAAACGCGCAGTTGAATAGGCAGCACGAATCTGGTTGACGCGTCATCGTGTAGGTACAATCTCAACTCTTGAAATGTACTTTGATGTACATGGATGTATATTCCAAGCTCTCGTGTAGTTTGCCCCATGTCTGACCTCCATGTACTGTATAGACTGCATCCACCAGTTGCCAAATGAGAGCTCTCTCACTTCCAGTTGTGTGGGGACTCAGCATGCAATAACGTTGGAAGTCTGATGGACTGTTTAGACTGCATTTTCACTGTTAAAGCATGGAAATAGTAGATACTATTTCCATGGTTAAAGGTACATTTGTCGTAGTAGTATTACCCCATCACAAATTATTTACAAATATATAGGCAAAATAAGTATTTATTTGACAATTTACACAAAAATCCATGCAGGGATGCATTTAAAAACAATGGGGACCTGTGCTCTGGATTTTTGTTTACATTGTCCAATAAATTATTGTTTTGCCTATAGTATGTTGAAAGCCCTCTTCAAGAAGTTTGTAAACATTTTAACACAAGGTTAGCTTAATAACAAATGTTAATTTTTATTTTACAGGTATCTAAATGGCATTGTTGAGATGAAGTATCAGATTGAAATTGAATAACAGACAGACTAGCTACAGAATCGCCGAGTAGTGAATGAGTGGTAAGTCAATAAAAATAAACTCAAATTCCTAAAAAGGCACACCTGATTAACAACACTTTAATTATATACCCACAATGCATTTTGCACATGCACGTGTCGGATACAGTTGCATGTTGTATTAAAGGCTAGAAGGAGCATAACATTAGAGAAATCAAGATGCATCACGGGAAAACATGACAAAAACAACTTCATTTGAATGCTTGCAACATAGGAAGTTCAGTATTGGAGTTCACTTATAGTTTGGTGAGCAGCATTAGTTGCTGTCAGACAAGAAATATTTGTGGGTTTAAAATTTCACTATTTCCTTTAAGTTCAAATTTTTGTGTCATTGCAATTTTACAACATATAATTGCATCAGTAAATCATGTATATCAAAAATATTAACAGCATTTTAATTTCACAGATGAATTTAGTAGACATTTTTTTGTTTTACAGTAACCGAATACCAAAATTGTGTTCAAGATACAGAAGTATCCGAAATGAATCTGAATCTGAAAGTTCAATGCAGTTCTCAACAGTAAGTGATCAATATGGGGTCATTTCATAACTCAACTGGCGGTTGTCTACCGGTTCTGACCGGTTAACTATTTCAGAAACTGCAGACAACCGCCGATTGAGTTTTGAAGTGTTCCTTTAACTTTCAATGTTGCAGCACATGGTTGCAGTCAAAGTTCATTGACCCTCCTACATTTACATTACTGTGTTTTATTTATTTTACTGTACTATATATACAAGGTCAACTGAACTTCGCTCAGGTAGATGATGATATAATGTAAAAATATTGGGGCACGTGCATCTGTGACCTGGTACTACATTGAAGTGAAAATCAAAAACAAAAAGAGATCAAGCGAAGAAAATAGATTTTGAGAGGGCGCTGTCTTTTTTTAAATATAAAATTCGTCTGCATTTTGCGGCAATTAACATCAGTAAGTGCTGTGTACTTCTCTAGTTATGTGTATCACAATACATAATTACATTACATGATCATAAAACACATTAATTTAGTGCAAACTTTCCAATATTACATGTACATACATCATTTGTGTTACCTATAGGCAAAATAAATATTTATTGTTTAAAACAAAAATCCAGGGTAAGGGCTGCATTTACAAACAATGGGGCCCTGCACTCTGGATTTACCTATAGGCAAAATAAATATTTATTGTTTTAAACAAAAATCCATGGTAAGGGCTTCATTTACAAATAATGGGGCCCTGTACTATGGATTTTTGAATACACTGTCCAATAAATTATTGTTTGGCCTATAGAGTAGTTATTAATAATTCACACACATTATTTGGCTCCTGTTCAACCCCATGAAACACTATATTCTATTCTAGGCAATTTTCATGTGACTTACGTACGTCAATCTATACGCCAGTAACGCCATAAATACCTTTTTATACGCCAGCTCTAAGAAGTGGCGTTTTGTGAAGCTAACACTCAAGTGTTTAATACTTCACCTCATTTTTGGCCAAAGTTCATTCTTGGCCACAGTACCATGGTGTGATACAAAAATTGCCTAGGATAATGAGAATGGTGTTTCAAAGTGTTAAGAACTTGAGAGAACATTTAAAAGGCGCAGAAGTGTACATACAATAGTTGATTTATACATAGAAAGAAAATCATAATGCTCTTGTTTTAAAAGGAATGAATTATGTAACCAACTTAACTATTGTGTGGAGTCTCGACTACCGTCAACTACCTAAATCTGATATAATATGTTGAACTTTGACCCAGCTTGTGTTGTTCCATGTAGTTCGAATTGTTTAAAATTGTTAACTCTAACCTTGTGAGGAATTGTTTAAAATTGATACAAGTTTGTTATGTTTCTAAAAAAACTTGGCAATCTGGCTAATTTTTACAGGAATGTCACACTGGGTCAAAGTTCACCTATTCCAGACCTCATTATATGTCAAACATTAGTATTGCACACACCATCTTCTACAAATGTATTCTGGTGCAAAGGTAGGGCTTCATGATACCGTAATTATTCATTTTTAAGCCGCATTTACGTATTGCCTTTACGACCTTTAACACTTGAAGTGGTCAAGGAAAGGGTCCATATTAATAAGCGAACATCATTTGTTTTAATGTATTAGAGTAAAACGCAAAACAGATTTCAGTCCTATTTTCTTTTTCATTTTGGCTAATTTCAAAGTTTTCCTATGTTCAGGTTATTTAGAGGTATTGAACGCAACTTTCAATGTAAAAGTCCTTTGAGAAAGTGCTTTTCTGATGTTGTGTACATATAGCTTTGAACACATTGATCCCCCAACAGGAGCGGGAAGTCCTTGACCACTTCTAATGTTAAAATGAACACGTTGACACAATAAGAACAATCTTGCACAAAAAGACAAGACAAACTTAGTTTGCTCATTGTTTCTGGTGCAAGATTGGGATTAATGTGGAATCAACAATCAGTCACTAATAATCACAGTTAAGCCTGACGTCACAAGATTTCATTCAGCCAATCACAACGTCAGCCTTGTCAGTGATTCTTTTAAAAGCATACGACCATTACAAAATCAAATTGTATAGTTTTAAAAACTACAACTACATTTCTACACATACTGAGAAAAACTGAGAGTGTTTACTTCTACAGCAGAGGAGGTTTTCACAATATCCCACGATGCAATGCAACATTTTACAATATGCCTGCAAATCCAATTCAACTCCTATACGTATGTACAGGTTTCTGAGATTTTTGAGGTGTCAGCAATGTGGGTAAACACTGGGCTATTGTGAAAAGAAACACACCCCTAGAAAGATATGAATGAGTACTATTCAATGGAATTCTCAAATTCCTAATAGCCCCTTGTCCAGAAAACCATTATTGCCTATTATATATCAGAATAATGCATTGTGGGATATCCTGAAAACCACCTCTGCTTCTACAGTATAAGCTACCAAGAAAGAAAATCAGAATCCAGAGTCCTTCCTACCAAACATAACGTTTTTATACAACTCCCACAATGCAAATATAAGCTAAATACTTTTTTTAGTTTTAGTTAAGTTAGTATGTAGTGTTTAAAAATAGTACTACATAGAAGTATGGTCCAAGGTTTATTAATATATACTTAATCTTTGCTGTACAGACTAACAGAAAAAAAGACATTTTATGGAGTTTCATTTGGTCTGGCTTTTTAAGCTTACACCAAACACCGCATCCACTTTTAACATTATACCAATAACATAAAACATATAAGGCTTCTTATGTACTATGTACATAATTTAAACAGTACTCTCTCTTTCTCTCTAACATTTTTCTAGGTTCCCGAATAATACATTATTCACGGCCGTGATTTATTCATCCCCAGTTTAAAACACACCATGCTATATTCCAAGAATTTACTTATTTCAACAAAGTAAATAATAATCTTTCTAAAAATGAAAATGTAAAATAAAAATATTCTTTTGTAATATATCTTTATATGAAAAAGCAACATATCTAATATATTTATCTAATCCAAATGTAAAATTTACATAAGTGTCTTTAAGTTTGTGCATGTGCCTGTCCGCACAGATCACGGTCTTTGCTTGAAGCAGGACCTAAGCCACTATTTAGGTATATTTATTTATAGTTGAATCATATGCAACGTAAAAAATCTTTAAGCACTGGTAATATGAACACCTTGCCGCAACGGCAACCCCAGACTCAATCCTAGTGGCAAGCACCAATAAATTAGGCTACATTTTTTTAATTAGTTACCGAATAAAACAATTTGTTCCATGTAAGTGGAGTAACATATGTGACATTTAATATATCAAGGCCTCAGGCCGTAAACTCTGTACTTTCCCACAATATGATAACTACTAGAATGACCTTTGGTCTTCTTTTAACCTGTTCACACAACTTCCGGATAAACTCTGGCCTTTGGCCTCTTTTAAACACAAATGACCTATTTTTAAGCCTGTAGGTCTCAGCCTTTCTTTTAAAACATGTTCTTGCATACGCAACGAACATTAAGTCAAGTATCACACAGTCCATCTTTGGTTTCACAACGGTCAGTCTGTGGAGTAATATATAATTCCACGTGCAATTCATACTTGGTATTATTTCCGTTTACTATGAAGCATCTCCATTAACAAACTGTTGAATGGAACTTCGTTGTTAAGGTGTTTGTAATAAAGATAATCCTCGCCTTTCTGTGCTAACTGACGGATTTCTGGTAGTAAACGAAGCATCATGCCAACTTTGTCGTGGATATGCGGATATTGGTGCAGAGTGTAATCGATGAGGGCGCTGCTTATTTGTTCCTGACAACTGTCAATGATTGGCTTGTCTTGTAACTGCAGCAGTGCAATGTCACCTGGAGTAAAAAAATGAAGAAATGAGATTGTCAACTCGGTTAATTTTAACTCAAATTTCTTTTTCAAGTTCTAAAACAAAAACACATACATATTCAAGTTAGACTATGGTCACAATAACTCGTACGAACAGTTACGAGCAGTGTTTAGTCCGTTTAAAAGGACCACGAGCAGCGAGGGCGTCACGTGGTCCTATTAGATGGACTAAACACTGTTCGTACGACGTATTGTGACCATAGTCAAATACCGTGCGTTGTATTTGAAGAGTTACAACCAAAATATTAACCTTGAAGTATGGAACAAGCAACCAGACTCTGTTACACGAGATCCTTGAATTCTACAACATTGTGTACTACAATACCACCAAAAACATGCGAGTGGTATTGCCTTGTGGAAGGGACTAGTAATGATTGGTTAAGACCGAATCACTGCATATTAATATTTGTTTGCATGAAACAGTTCATGCTTTCGGTATTACTTTTGGATAATTCTATTGCTAACACATGGACAGACATTAAACATTTAAGTACGTACATTTGAATATTCAACAAGATTTTGTACGTTATTATTCGAGAAATAGGGACTAATTTACTTTTCCGTATGGTCATAAAGGTTCATGTGCGTTAATCGGATGCTTGTTGCATACTTCCAAAGATTTACATAGTACAAAAAACGATGTGCAGACGTAATATTTCGACCTAAAAATTAGGGGGACCAACTAAAAACGAATGGTCATAAGTCGGAATAAAAACAACATGTTTTATCTGGTAAAGCATAATGCATTATGGAGATCACATCTGAATAAAATAAACTTCCAAACCATTAAGACTCTATTATTCATTTTACGATTAATTCATTTCAATCCTGTGGTAATATTACAGACATTAGTTGATGGTGTCACGTGAAAATGCGAGATAAGAGTTATGAGGATGAGTATCAACGGAAATCGGTTAGTGCAGCTTGGATTGCAGACGACACCAGAGAAAACGACTGGGATCGATATCCCAGATTGCTTTACGGTAAGTCGTAGAATAGCAGGTGTATGATACAAAAAACATGTATACACATAAAATTCAACTTGGTATCAGTAACAAATAAGGTTAAGGATGGAGGTATAATTCGCACAAATGCTATAGAAGTATTCAATAATGGTTATTTTGGTAATGTTTTTTTTATATAAACTTAAAGGGTGCTTTACGGCTACATTATTATGACGTCAATTTATTGATGAAATAATGGTTTTAAAGAAATGGTAATTACTTCCGGGAATTACTTCTTTTACATTTTCATGGTTTTAAAGAAATGGTAGAGGATAGGGTAGGGGGACTGCATAAGAACGATCATTAATGCACAATAAGGTCGCAATATTCTGCTTGTTATGTTACGCATTTGTAGACTATACATGCGTATATTGATCAAACTTAAACGCAAGGCATCATGGGATAGCACAAGACGTATACATTGTAATTGCATCAATTATTTCAGCGATTGTAATTCAACCTTTTTGGTGAAATGGATTACTTTAAGTAAACTGAAGCGTTGCTTCCAATTTGATATCTAATTCAACTAACCAAAGGAGCGTCTAATTGAATGTAGCAAATAATAGCCAGTCCATTTTTGTTTTCTTTCTCCCATAATTGCCAGGTTTTCGCTCCAGTACAATATAATAAAACTACCACAATTTGAATTACGACGATGCTCAGGAGGCTAATTAGATGTACGAGCTGTCTTTACCACTATAACACAAGCTGTTTCTATCCTCTAAATTGATTGTAAGAATCTTGTAAGATAAATACATAGCGAGGAATGATAACACAAATGCCAATAGGAAAATCTAAATTACATCATTGAAATGTTCATGTAAAGGGCTCCCTTAAGCATATCCACCGGTCGGGAAAATCTGATCATTTTGTTTAATATTAAAGCTAGGGTTGTAAGCATACGATTATGTTGGGTCTTATAATACTATCCCTCCCTAATTCGCATGCCCAGGGGGACCGGGGTTTAAGTTTCCCAACCGGAACAACGGCCAACACAATGCCGTATAGTTTCCCTAACAAAATAAAAGCTGCTAAGAATATTCTCAAGGTCATGGGCAAATCATGTTAGATGCAGTGGAGAACACACCACCATTGCACAATTGGGTCAGACCCGACAGTAAAACTCTTGAATTATATAGGAAAGGGGAGACAAACAACTAATGCTGCAGAGATGAACATAAGATTCTGTCTAATCGATATAAACTATTAACATCACATTACATACCACTAACTAATATCATCTCTTGAATTAATATGGAGATTCAACTTCTCTACAAAACCCGTCTTTAAGGGAATTGCACTCGCCTTCTACACAAGTGGTGTGTCCGAAAATAAATCTTAAAGAACAAGCCGGGCACCCGGCTCGGTTGCGGTGTACGATGCACGCGAGTTGTAATAATACATCGATGGCAAAATGGAGAGGCACTAAAGAATAGACCAGATTTAACCTGATAAGCTGGGAGGGGTTGCCATGGTTTTTAAGGTATAACTTCAAGTCAAATTGGAATTAAAGCTTGATGGAAGTGCTATTAATTTGACGGTTGTATCTGTTATATTATATCCCTGCATCTTCCCCGTGGGATTGCCTTTAGGTACGCATGGGTACATTCTATCATCAAGATAGTACATTGCATATAGTCATAATTCAGCGCAAGAGTTGAACTTGGACGCAAAATTTCATTTTCTTTGTTTTTTGAAAATCAAAAAAGTACAGTTTAATACCACTTTGATAAGAGCGAGAGATCTTAATTTGCACGCCGATATATATCAACGTAATGAGCTTTCCATTCTCCACAAGTAACATCTTCAATGTTAATTTTACACATATTTGACAAAATCCCTCGATTTATAGCTCCATGTTTAGGTTAGGTATTCTTTTTTTTTTTGAGAAAATAAAATAATGCTCAGCATCAAAATTACAACTCAATTAACCGTGATTTACAAGAGAAGGAATTAGATGGCAAGTGTGCATGCAGTGTTAAGGCTTAGAATAACAATTTGGATTCGAAATACCATCTGCACGATCAATTTTTTAAAGACCAAAAGCGTATGTTATAATAAAAATCTATGGTTATAATTAAGCCACATAAGAAAGAAAATTGTCTAAATAAAGCATCATTGTTGAGTGTGTATGTGTGATGGTGGGGTGAGAGGGTTGTGTGAACAGACAGATCATAAATAATGGTTAAACTTGCTAATAAATGCAAATTTTACTTGTAAATATTTATAAAATAATTGCACCATTTCTTCCGAAAAATTGTGTTAGAAAATATGGTTAATAAAGAGGAACCCAAAACGTGAAACATTTTAGATATCTTGGCCAGTGTGATTAAAATCAATGCCAACGCTCGCTCAATATGGCCATCCGGAGTTTGTAACATCGCGCATATTGAGCAATATAGAGCTAATTATTGGCGAAATCTGGCGTTAAAGATTGACGGGCTGAAGATGTGAAATGACACGTAAAGAGATGGTTTAAGAAACCACAAAACAAAGCGAGAGTAACATCAGTTGACAATTTCATTTGTCGATTGCTTTGGGCATAGACATCATCTTCAGAAGTAACCAATTTCAGATGTATCCTTCTATAAATTACAGTGTGTAGTGCCTCATAATTACAGTCCGTCCACTTGCGTAATATCTGGGTTGTTTTTCAAAGAAAATTGCCTGCTAAGAAATTGAAATTTTGTTTAATTAGGGGCCCAAATGATGCTGATGTTTATACAAAGCAGTAAACTTTCCAAGTAAAATCCAGTGATTACATGTAGAAGTAATAATTTGATGCCTTATTGGGTTAAACGTGAAGAAAATGGTACTGGTATCAAAATCAAAATCAAACTCAAACATTTGAATAACATTTGAACTAGTTTGGATTGCTATAAAAGTCAATTACAGTTTCGTTAAATTTGTCAGAAGTTGAGGGAAAGAGGGCATGACTGAATTACCAAAAATGAATTGTTAACATGTGTCAAATTGATAAATTGTCATATTTAGTGGAGAATTTAAATATATATAACAAACATCAAATATTTTGATTCCAATTAAAACTTTACCGAGGAATACATACAAACATCAAAAATAATTTGATTCTACTAAATTTTTTCAAAGATCCCGAATTTATAACAGACTTTTAACAGTAACACATTGCATGATGACAATAAACGAACTTTTGTGACGTTTGTATTTCTCACTAACCTATACAATGCTTTTCCTTTAATATGCAATGTAATTTTTCTCTTATTTATCCGATTAGAAACCGATATGAGAGAGTCTTCTAGTCCCATTCAGGTAAGGTTTACAAGTTTCAGTGAATAGACTTGTCACGCAAACTAAATTGGTAAAATCTTGTATAAATTCAAACTATGAAAAACGTGAAGCACCATCAACTAGTTCTACTTTTATGTGATGGCTCACCCCGAAAATGGTGACTTTGCGACAGAACACTTTCTGAGAAACTGGTGAAAATAGGCAGCAAAAAATAAAAATAATAGGAATTTACAGCAGATTTTATGTTGTAAAATATGATTGCCTTGATCAATTTCAACAAGAAATGTGTCATTTAAAGCTTAGAAAATGTTTTAACAGATAAAATGATAAAATCAAAATTTATATGTTGCAATATTTTTTAAGCTTTCAAATGACACCTTACTTGTTGAAATTGATCAAGGCGATCAAATTTTACAACAGAATATCTGCTGGAATGTCTTTTTATTTTCTTTATTTTTGCTGCCTATTTTCACCTGTTTCTTGAAAAGTGTTCTGTCGCAAAGTCCCGCTTTTCGGGGCGAGCCATCACATATATATAGTTGATGATAATTGATACGGTTATAGTTGGGGTCATGTCCATGGAAGTTCACAGACACAACTTGTCTTCCAAATTTTACAACCAACAATGGTTAGCTTCCTAAGCTTGTTTAACATTTATTTTTGAGGAATTGACATGTCCTAAATATAACCTACATAACATATGTTAAGGGGTTAGTTTTGGGTTTGATCAGGTTTCTTTGTGTACCCCAGTATAATTTAAAGGTAGTTATTAAACGTGTTTATCAAAAGAATGAGTAGAATTTTGAAGGCAATCTGACTATTTACAACTAATTTGGGCAAAAATGTAAAAATTGTCTTATTCATTTCAAATCCTATTTCAAGCTCAATAAAGCTTGATAATTTAATTATTTTGGCTTATTTCTGTACATTTTTGGGTCAGTTTGTCGTGAAAGTGCAAAAAAATCATTTCCTTAGTCATAAATGGGTGACCAGTTATAAAGATATTCTAGAAATGATGAAAGATCACATGATAAGCCATGATATTTATCAGAAGTACATTTGCTATCTTTTCTAAGTGAATCTTACTTTACACACAAACCTATCTAACAATTTTTATGAATCGCATGATGTGTTATTTCAATCGTTTTCTACATGAATAATTGTATTTCATCTCTCTACATTTATCAACACACGAGCGGCGCCTGGTTCGAGTGTGCCTCACTTCATTTGAGACGCCAAACTTACCTAATACGATGATGAAGGAAGGGAAATATTGTGCTCACTCCAGTTATCGGGGGAAGGTAAATTCAACACTCCCAAAACCAGGCACATGGTGATACCTATAATAGGCATTAGCCATGATCATTAACCAGAGATGCCACTGATTTCATTGAAAAAAACCTGAAGATGCCAACAATTCTTGAAAGATACTCCAAAAAGGGCCGAAAATATGTAAATTTGAGATCATAAAAAAACCTGAAATCATGGTTTGAGTTTCTAAAAAACCTGATTTCAGGTTAAAACCTGAAAAGTGGCAACTCTGATAAACATCGATTTCTAAGCTCCTCTTCACTTACCAATTTTATTGCATTTTTGGAAAGTACTTCCCTATACTCTATAAACCTTGGAGTATGCAGCAAGTAATCAGACTCTGTTACAAGATCCATAGCATATTCCTTATATTCTACAACATTGTGAACAGGTGTTTGTATATTGTATAAGAGAGTAGTATAAGCTTAAGGATTGATCAAGATTGAGTAAGACCAAATTGCCGCGTATTTAATATTTTTGTACAGGATTGTTCATGAATTGGGTACTATTTTTGGCTTGTTTTGTTGCTTCCAAATGGACAATCCTTGAACACAAGTTCATTTGATAATTCAATAATATTTGTTACATGGTTATGATTCGAAAAATACGGACTAATTTACTTCCCCCTATGGTCATATTGATTAATGTGCATCGGCTGCTTGCTGCAAACTTTAATGTTTTTAAACAGACAAACTTTCAACCATTCTGGTTGAACCTGATTATTTATTACAAAGGATATCATTATTTGTGTCACTGATATTCAGTGGCTAGCTATGTGTTTATTCAATAGCAGTGTTTCTAGTCTAGAAATAAATATTTGAATTCAAGATAAAGATTTCTTGTCATGTACCAAAATATGACAACCATGGATCACGGTGATTTTGTGGAGCGGGTCTACATGTGTATGTTATGCCGTAGAGCCGAGACCATTCTATGAAGGGGAGTATGTTATGGGGACACAAAGGAGGAGTTTTATCTTACCTGGATTTAACAAGATCAAGAATTTGAGACACACAAATTCTTTATGGTCAACCTTCAATTCTCTCATCCTTGTCACAACCAGTGTCATCTGGTCCGTGATATCCGTCATGGCAAATAACGGAAGTCCTTTGGGGTCGATAGTTTGGCCAGTGACTAATAGGACGCCCTCAGTGTGGTGATGTACTTGTCTGTATAAGTGGTCGAAAACTAGTAGTTCACTCCATGCATTTTGTAGTAACTTCATTTGATCCTCTACCTGTAAAGATTAGATAATTGCTATTTAATTCTGTTTAAAAATCAAAATATACATTAAGATCATAGAAATTAAGGTGTCGACTATTCACACACACAATATAATGTAAAGAGAAGTAAACTGACTGACAACATAGGGTGTCAATTTGTCAAAAGCTGATTCGTTTTAAGGTATGTTCTGGTCATTTTTCCCCATCCCCCAGTTTCTGAGATCAAATTTGAGGTTTTGATACCATAAGAATAGTCATAGTTTTTCTCATAACTCCTGTAAAGTTTTGCGCTTGAATTTTTTTCTATATATATGATCAAAATAGTCGCGATTTACTGGAGAAATTAATTTACCAAAATAAATAATGAGTAGTTATTAAGTATGGGTCTCTGTAACTCTGTTACATTTTTGCTTGCAGCATCAAGTAGGTCAAACTAAGAATTTCATATTTAGGTGATGATCCATCTTTCAAATAAGGAGAAAATATATGTAAATTTGTGACAAAATCGGTTCACTTCATTTTTGCGTCTTCAATTATAAATCCAGGGGGGGGGGGTCTTAAACAAAATTTTATCAAGACTTAAACTAATGAAGATGCTTTGAAGTTTTCAATTATATTTCACATGGACAAAAATAAAAAAATAACATGTTTTCCAAATATGCCTTATTTTTCCACATTCAAAATGTCTTATTTTGTCATCATTATTCATACTCACTAATAAACATGTTTTTCAGTAATTTTTGAACACCGACAAATATGAAAAATCCAACATATGTTCCAATTAGGTCCTTATTTTTCAGCAATTCTAATTCCAATTCCAAGTATTCATTTCGTAACTTAACACCAATCTGAACAAAAATTATCCGATGACGTGTATTTCATTTTGGAAAAATAGCTTGAAGCATAAACTTACTTGAAGTTGAGGTGGTATTTGTACTTTTCAATATTTATTTTATGGTAAAATAATTTAAAGATGATTTGTTTATTGGCAAATGTCTGCAATTGTGGTTCAATCGTTGCTTAATTCTTGGACTTTGAATCATGTGTATCATTCAAAAAGTACATTATGCAGGCTTTATCATTAGTAAGGGTGCGCTTAAGAACATTCATATTATACAGAGATAACTTTATCGGAGGTTAAACCATTTATTATGATGAATGTAATAGTCAGAACTGTTTGGCCTCTGGAGTTCCAAATACACACACATATTAAACAAGAAAATTAAGTCTTGTTTGGTCGCATGTCGGAGTGGATATAAGAGGTTTTGAATTAAACAAACTCTTCGGAAATTAATAATAAGGCAGATCTTGTCCGTCATTGGCCACTAGACCTACAATGTGTTGTTTTCATATATTGCAAAATTATGTGATGTTTATAATTAAAATGACATAATACAAAACTTCAAATCAACCACAAGTCACAGGTCAGGAATCTGGCAGGTCTGTGCATGTAGTGATTTACAGCCAGTAATATGTTTTGAGTATGTTCTTTCCTTGCCATTATGTATCCGATCCTGTGTGCGATACATGTATATTGACAGCTACTGTGGCAGCGAGTACTGTGCTCAATCAGGCGTAAACAAATTACATAAGGCCTGCATAAGGCACCACAGTGGGGTACCGTAGGGGAGACATACAATTATAAGACGACCAGTCGAGTTCAGTTATTTGTAGTCAAAACCTCATCACGGATTATGCAGAAAAATATATGGATTATGAAAGAAAGTGCATATTCAAATGCATAATTAATTATAACAAGATAAAAGAATAGGCCAATATATATGTTGGTAATAAAACAATCACCACTTATATTAGGCTTACTTCATAAATCTAAGAAATGAGAAAAAGGTTAAAAATAGTGATTCAAAAACTTTAAAATAAAGCATTTAAATTTGTAACTCGCATACTCTCAACTCTCACTTTGGCCGGTTAGTAAAAACTGTATTTTTTGCCGCTTATTCTATGAAGTATCCAAGCTCCTTTATAAATATAATATATGTTCACCATGAACGAACTCTCATTTTATAACAACTTTTATGCTCGGTCGCATAAAAACAGCTCATACATGTATGACAGAGACAGCTACAATAGTTAGCCAATAAATACATGCTGAACCCAGCCCTATCAGCTAGTTTTATCTCCTCAAATATATACACAATTCAAGAATTCTCAAAATTCTTATGCCTGACTTGCTTTAATACCTTTATTTCTAACGATTTCCGCGGGTCACTCCTTTCTCAACAAACAAATACAAAATTGCAAATTGATGGGCGAGTTACAAGAGAAAAGCAAAACTCCAGGGGGGGAGGGGAACTCGGCTTTTAATAGCTTGAGTAGAGATGTGTGATCATAATGCTGCTGGGAGAATTGATGTACCAACTTTATTTTACCTAGGGCTTATGTAAAATATTTAAATGAGTAACGCAAAATTCCATGAAATTTTATTTTGATTCTTAAACCCATGACAAACCAACAAAATTGTAAGCCAATGATAGACTTCTCTATTAAATCCCTGCTTTTCGCAATAAAAAGACCCATTTAGACATATTTTCAATCTTACATCAATACCCGTGACCACAATTTTTTACAAGTGCCCCCCCCCATCCCACTGGAAATATCTAAGACTACATGTAAGTGCAGTGAGTGATGATTCAGACGGAGAGTGAATAGCAGCTAGCAACCGGTCAAAATGATTTCGACAATTCAAGCAGTTTCTATTCTTTTGGTACTCTCACCACGCCTCTTTGGCTGAAATTATGGTATGTGACCTGACCAAACCACCGAAAAAATGGCTTGATTTTGTTATAAAGTACTTGGGACTTCAAATTGATTCAGTGGGTAATGTCTTATGATTTACTTTATCTATTTGCTGATTTTGACTAAGATTATTTGATACATTTTCTGAGACAAATGACCAAGTTCAGTGAAGAAAATATATCACGAGTGAAAATATTGAGGATACATGTTTTCCCCACATCATTTTTACCAGGCTCCTTGTACGCTATTCGAGCCACCAAACTGAGGCTTGTTCTGATGATCAAAATGAGTACTATTATTATTAAATAATATTGCCATATCCCGGTTTAAGTTTTACCCTCTTTACAACAACCCGGAAGTAGCATTCAAAAATCTAGGATGTCACCCCCTTTCACGCCATGTTCTGAGATGCAACATTCGCGATATGTCATTTTTCATCACTGCACATTTTCACATGAATGTTCAGTTTCAGACCGAATCAAATTGCAATTTACAATGCGATAAAAACACATAATTATGTTGATGGTATACGTCCATATGAGTCTCTCCGTCCGTGCTAACTTCCTACTGTAAAAAACAATTGCATTCCGATCTCAAGAGTACTTACAAATCATCCAAATAGATTCTTGAGTTGCGAACGATCACATTAGTGGATTCAATGATTTAATAAAAACCTGAAGATTTATTGTGGTGGACAAAATGACGGGACGGATTTAGCTATTTGTAATATATTTGCAAGTATATTGAAGTAAAGAAGCGAACACCCTCCAGGTTTATCATATGCATTTTAAGGATTGACAAAATTTTATTGGCTGCCTTTTGTTATCCATTTTTTAAACTCGTAGAGTTGTTTTATAATTTTAATTGGTTTCCTTTTGGAATACTTATGCAACATTGTTAAATGTCAGATAGAGTTGGCTTTTGAAGAACATTTAGGCCTGCAGATTTAACAATTATATGGGGTGATCTGAATGTTTACAATTGTTTTCACATACAAAGGGTCGTTTTAAATCAATTGGATGCTACATATTTTACTCTCATATAGGATTATATGAAATTCAGCTGGTTACCCTTTGGAGAACTTTTTGCTACAGATTTTACAATCATATATGGTTATTCGAAGGTAACTTGTTGCCTTTTTGTAAACATTTTGTTTACAAATTTTATATTAAATACGGTTGTTTGAAATCATTTGGTTGCCTTTTGAAATACATTTTATACTTTCGTAATGACTTGTATGTACTGATTGCATTCTTGAGATATTGACATATTTAAAATCATATTGGGTTGTTTTGGATTTAATTCATTGCCTTTTGAAAACCAACTGTTGCAGAGTGTATACTCATCTAGGTTTGCAATCCAGGTTGTTTGGACTATTTTACGTTTTGGCAAATTTTCTACCATATACTTTTGAAGAGAAAATAAGTTAAATATAAATAAGCTCATCCGTGTAAGAAGAATTGAGTACTGGACATATACAATGTATAAACCAATATTTTATGCGACTGGTCTGCAGTCATGAGAGACTTATTGATAATGAGCATAATTGGATGAGATAACTTAATTATGCTGATTTATAATTCAAATAATTTTTTGCCCGAATGATCGAAGCAAACGTTTGTATTTAGAATAGTGGTTTTTAAATGCCATCTTCGTTGATTCAGCATCATACAATATGGCGCTAATATTTTTTTGATGTAGTACAATTTTCTTGCATATGATCCTGGTCACAGCTGTGGTATTTTTTAATTGTAATTAACCAATTTAGGTCTGAATTTTGTTTTTACATGACTATGTTTAAAAACACTAAATGATCTGTATTTGATAATGATATGCCAAAATGACGACAATGTCTTATGGGGCAACACCTATTTGAATAAATCTGCATTATAAAGTCAATTTATCTAGCTGTGCTCATTGAACCCTCCAATCGATATATTCGAGGTGGGGATGTTATGTAAAATGTTGGTCGGTACATACTTTGTATGAAATTACCTACAATAAGCCTTTTTGAAGAATGGCCGTCACAAAAGGAGAGGACGCTATTCAAAATGGGTAAAATGAAGATAACAATAGGAGAGGGCGTACTTTGATTTGGGTAAAACCCGGGAAACACAAAAGATGTTTAGTCGAGTGTGCAATGTCAGCCATACCTCAAAAAGGCTTATGGAGAAGGGATTTTCTCATCTGAAGGTTGTTGCAAACTCGGATAAGCCATTACTTGTTGTTATCTTTCATTTTGGGTATGTTCCATCACTAACTACTCATATGACTTGTACAGGAAGCAATGCATGATGGGAAGTACATAATATCTTCTCTCGACTCAGATAACAACCCTTCAACCACCTGCTTGAACATAATCTGAAAAGTGGTTGTTTTACAATGTCGTGTTTTGGGTTTCTCTGCTACACCTATTTTAATAACTACATGTAGTATATGTTTGTAGTCATATCTGTTAGTTTATCAGTTAAGACAAAATTATATCCACTGCACAATGGGAGTTGTTATACAATTAAGGACAATATAAGATCAAAATATTTGTCATAAACTTAGCTTTAATTCTTTAAAAATAAGAGTGTCATGGGAATTTTTATACAATTAGGACAATATAAGACCAAAATATTTGTCAAAAACTTACCTTTAATTCTTTAAAAAATAGACTGTTTCTTGCCCAATCAACAAATGCAAATAAGGTCTGGTCAGCTAATTTGCATACCATGCTAAAGAAGTCCCCAGGAGCAGTCATTCCTAACTGCGTCTGTAGATAGGCTGTGATTTTTGTCATGAGTTGAGTTTGATCAGGCTCGCTTTTCATGAGTTCAATAATAAGTTTCGGAGTCTGATCGGGCTCGGATTTCACTAATGGACTAATACTTGAAGATGGGGGCGGACTGGATGTTGGTATAGGAGGGGGTGATGTTGTGTAATTGAGTGGCGCCATCTGGTGGTGAACACCTGGTGGACCGTAACCGTTGTGATGTTGTACATGTAGTCCTGGTTGTGGTATGTTCATAATGGGAGGTTTATTCATATGTGGATCACGGATGACTACGGCTGGAGGGGGATATAATGGCGCTGATAATGGCGCACTTTTGGATGCTGCGGCATGAATGTTCTTAATAGCCATGGTGATGTCAGGACTTCCGGGTGCACCGCCTACTGATCTTGCTGTGGCGATCAATCTGTTTCTTTGTTGTTGTTTTAATGCTCTGTCTCGTTTGTACATTGGACCAAATTTATTTCTACCGCCCCTCATCCTGTCAGGTCTTACAGCTGAAAAATAAAAAAAGAGACATGTGATTAAAATTCTTTAGAATCAAACATTTTATTGCATTATCAAAAGGACTTGTGAAAAAAATGTATTTTTCGAGGAGTCAAATTTTTCGACCAAAAAGGGACTTAAAAGAAGATGCCAGGACATTCCCATCATGCCTATAATTGTTACCAATGGGACTTTTTGTACGAGTTATGATGAATAGTATTAGTGGTGAAACATAGCACGATTAGCAGTCCTCCTCATTCCAATTTTGCATTTCAGATAATGTTTCACTAATATCATTCATGACGACCTATACAAAAGAATCCCATTCGAAGCAAGGCATGATCTTCTTTTGAGGGTCCTATCCTGTAAATCTGTTCAAAATCAAATATTTAATTGTAAAACCCAAAGGAAGATTCGACTCATGGTTACACAAAAGTTGTTACACACAGGCAAATCAATTCTAGTTATTTTAATCGGATTCCACCTGCCAAAATTTACACCCAAAAATATGTCTGATTTTTACAATTTTGCATGTGCTTCTAAAAATGGGCGTGGCTCTTGAGCAATCCTGAAGGTCAGAAATATTCTTGGAGCCGTCACTTTTGTGTGAAATTGAATTCAATTCCAAGTAAATATTCCCACGACATGATGGATTAAAAACATCTATTATCAAGTTCAAATCTTAACTTCTTATTCACTGACCTAACAATCGTATTGAAGGCATGTTCAACGCCTTTTCTAAATAATTTAACGCTCTTTGCGTCCTATTAAAGCTAATAATTCACTCGAAATGGTCACTTTTTCTTTAGTCATTATTTCTTGCTATCCCTGAATGGAGTGGACGGACAGGATGACCATTAGTTCCTGATTGTATGGTCATCGGGTCAAGAGTTATCCTCAATATCACCTGATATTATGACCAATAGGTGAATTTTGCAGATTTTTACAGGATTTAACTGGAATTTTAATATCCACATTAAATGATACGTTAACACAATTAGGTGGTTGGGTTTCTGTTTTAATTTTGGGGGATTTAAATAAAAGTACAACTTGATACTGAGACGGAGTTCTATGTAGGCCCTATATTGTTAACTTCTTGGATTTTTGAAAGTATGGTATTACTAATCTATTTTTATTGTTCAATTCTTTTGTGCAATATCGGGGGTTAGTTAATATTATATTATTTTGCCTTGTATTGGCATAGCAAATTAATATAAATGTCAAACATATTGGTGTTAAAAAGATAGGTCTACTTCTTTGGTGTTAAAAGACACTTGGAAAGTTCTCTGAATATGCATGCTGAATGAGTATAGATGACAATTTAGCTATTTGACAAGTTGAATTACAAATTCAAAATGATTATCTTTAATAAGTCGTTTTTCATTTTAAATTAAAATTTCGACTACCCGTCTTTCTTTAAAATGTCGTTAATACTAGTATTATGTACATTAATCTATGGTTGATACTTAGAAATTTGTGAAGAGGCAACTACTACCTCGTGTTAAAATATATAAATGACTATTTACTTAATGCATTTTCTATAGGCTTGTTCCGTTTTGTAGCTCTTGTGGTCAAACTAGCAATGACCAGTCACGTACACTGGACAGAGCAGCCCGAATAATTGACCTGGGCCCTATTTCATAAAGATTTAAGAATATTCTTAAGTTGGTCTGCAAAACAATAATCATTTATAATTCCACAAATATCTT
>JXSR01S007858.1:44799-63144 GCA_000969725.1 Ophiothrix spiculata
CGTCTAGGAAGTTGCATACCTTGATGTTGCATTCGATGGTGATCTTAAGGCCGAAACCTTGAAAAGTCTTGATGATTTCCTTCCATAGGCGGTCGAGCTTTGCACCAGTAGTACATCTTTGACCATGGTGAATCCTCATCGAAAAGTAGTGACTTCCTAGAGTGCATGATTACCTTTAGATCTTGTGTCGATATCCTGGTGAACTTCTTAGCGAACGTGAGTGCCTTCTTCAGGAATCCCTCTGAGATGGATGGGTAGAAGTCTACAATATCGAAACTAATGAACGAGCACTTACCTTTGTCTTCAATCTTACTAAACCATTCGATGACCGATGTAGTGTTGCCCCACTGGTTGACTTTCGTTGTTGACCTAATGCTGCTGTTGATTCTATCGACGATGGTCTTACTGATGATACCTTCTTCACTCTTTGCTGGGTTGATGAGTCGGCAAGGTAACTTGTTGGCAAAGTTATCCTTGTGGTCCTTAAGGGTGATGAATGCCTCTCTCTTGGCCATAGTGTCCATTCTGTCTGCAATATATATATATATAGTTGAGGAACAATATCTCGAAGAGAAGATCAATTTTATCCAAACAACTTTTCAACACAGTCAGAGCAGCATGGGTAACACTTAACGACATTATACAGGATGAAATAAATCAACACAAACACAAAATACTGATATAACATTGTGTGTTTTTTTCCAAAAGCAGTATTGGTATCGCTCTTCTCTTATGCACTGTAGTACTGAAACCAGGACCTATTCAAAACTCAACCGCCAGATGAACAATTGAAACCCGCCAGAACCGGCGGTTCCGGGCAATCGACCGATTGAGGTTTGAAGTGCTCACCACTGAATGGTTCATATAGTGTTTTTTGTCCAAATTGGTTCAGATGCAATTATGAATTAATCTTTCATTTGAGAAGAAAAGAGACAGTAGTTAGGTGTCATTGAATGTTGATCTAAAATGATCAATGATATAAAAAAAAATCATATTATTGAAGCAAAAATGAAAACTCTCCTGCCTAGCAATGGTAGATTAAAATAAAGCATATTCCACGAGCCAGTCCAGGCCTTAATTGGTCTAATATAAATCTACTAAAGATTATTTTGTTTGTTAATTATACGATGAAATTGCCAAGTCATTGCTATATTTTAGAATATACGAGTTAGTTTTAGTAATTTACATCGAATCATCTGAACTTAAACTTCTCTAAGTACCAAATATCCGTTGCAATTTGCCTATATTGCCCACTACACCGCCCTGGAAGCTTCTCCCGGTATTTCGCTAGACCTGCTAATTGGCCCAATATTCTTCAGCTTTCTTCTATCGATTCATGACCCTTGCCCTAGGAATGATCGGAACCCAAGGGGGAACTCGCACTTCCTCCTCTGCAATGTAGGCCTGCACCTTGCTATATAATGATACTCATTGTACCATTTTTTATCACCGGGGCGTGGGGGTTTTATCCTGGGACAATGAAACCTAAAGTTTTATGGTACCAGGTTTCATCCCAAAGTTTCAATACAGTTGTTTTCGTGATTTAAAACAATGGCATATGAAATGTTTCTTTGCAATGTTTGTATATTTTATGGCAAATGAAATAAATACTATTATAATAATATAGGCATATCATTGCAATGAAAGACCCAAATTTGACTCATGCTGTTGCATTTTCTTTTCTTTCGAATATTATGATACCATGTTTTCATTCAGTTTTAAGGATCATATTTTAGTCGTATCAATACATGTTTCCCAGCATTGTACCAATGTACCATGTCTAGAACGTGTCTTGTTTTTTGAGATAATATCATCCATAAATAATATGATCAGTATTTTGGTGACAGCCCGCTTGGCATTACAATGAAAAATGTGCACCCCCCCTTTCTTGTTTAGGCTATGGTTAATTACGGATGCGTGAAATTGAATGAATAGGCTATGTGTTAATGGATTTCACGAGTTAGAATTGTCAAAATCGAAGGCTTTCGTTCCTCGCATGGTATTGATGATATTCTATGATGAGTCTGTGTAAGAATATAAGCGTGACGCAAGGTCAAATGGTTTTGCAAAATGCTTTTAATTATAATACGACAGGAACCGAGTCAACGAAAACGGACGGTAAGACCACATGGTAAATAACCGGACAATAACGAGTGGACAAGACTTAGAAATTCCAAGTTTAAAAGAAAAATAGTCCGCGCAACATTTTATTCAGGGCCTGCATTGAAAATATACATCCTATTCTATCTGAATTATCAATCTTTAAAATGTTGCGCAGAAGAAATGTTGACATTTTTTCGGTTCATTTTGCCATAGACAGCTTAGAAAATGGCGAAAAGATTGAAGTAAAGTGAATGAAAATAAAATTCAACATTTGAAAAGAAACATCATATTTTCAGCATATTGTCCATAAATTATTGATTTGTGAGTTCTGCAAATTTAATTTAGTATTTTTTTCAGTATTTAATGCTTTAGTTTCTTTGTAAAAAAATAAAACATGGAAAATCACTCCGTATTGAAACCGGAAGGGGTTTCATTTTGACAAATATTTCCTAAAATATAAAATTAAACACCGCGAAAAACATTTCTAGATAATAACCTTCCAGGGCGGTGTGATTTCCCACATTATTATTTGACTTCAGATTCAAAATTGACCGGACTCAAACACCATGATTGCACACCGTGTGTAGCCGGGATCAATAACACTAGGATTCGCTCCACAGCGCAGGCTATTCAATTCATTGTGACGGCACACGGTAACCACTGGTCCTATACTCATTTTGTAGTCATAATCATTCTTTGCGTGTAATTGATCAATTTACAGCAATTGAATTCAGAGGTAAATCTTTAAAATCATCTGTTCTTTGTAAATCGGTATCGCATGTTAAAGAACTGTATATAAAATATCATAAACCAATTTGTGATAAAATCAATTCATTCTAATCAAACTTACATATACTACTCATGGCTTAACTTGATCCAGTCATCGACCATATAGATAGTTTTTTTTCAAAATAGATTACTGTGTTTCAAATTTGGCAGCAAATATTTCTTGAAAAGAACAATAATTTATATGCAAAAACTATCAATTAAAAGCAGTAAAACACAATGTTGATGTTTTTGAGTATCGTTACGGTTTTTCAATATTATTATAATTAACATAACCTTCAAGTAAACCAACTGGATAAAACTGGGTAATCGATTGTTTTAAACGTATTCCTCAAATGAAAGATTAGCCTTATTACAAGATTTAACCTTTGCTTCAAAACAAAGCAAAGATTTTGAACATCTTAATTTCATTTTTAAATTATTCAAATGTAATTTAACGCTCTATCTGTCAGGGAGGATATGCACTGGTTAATGATGCCTTAATGTACATTTATGTCCTGCGGTTTAGTCATTTAATATTTAGTCGCGAAATATAATAAACTGTTAATATACTGTTAAGAGCCACAAAGGGGATTGCTGGTGCTTACGAACGCATGATTAAGTCATTCGAGAAATCTGAAGTAAGCAAATATTTAATACCTCCTTGAATTTATAAGAAAAAAAAATCCAAGAATATTTGATTTATTTCTACATGTATAATAACTCTCGTATAACCAAACCTTTATCTTAGAAAACCCCACTGGAGGGAGGGTATCTTGTTTTTAACACTTAAGTGACCAAGGGCACAGCTATTATTGTACAGACGATTTCAATCGGTTTCATCGATCCGATTAGCGGGCACAGTCCTAATTAGATGACGTCAAGCAGTACACGTATAATGGTTTACTATTGTAAATATTACAAACATTTCTCACTCTTTGATCTTTATCGTCCATTATTTATTTTTTATATAACACGGAATGAAATTTGAGTAGTGCAATGTGATTGTTGAAATATCAAGCTTTAATAGGGTATACATTTCATTGTTTTTCGCTTCCTATTTCGGTTTTTTCGCTCGTAATATTCATAAAATTTTCCAAAAATAAAAGCTCAAATCAGCTAGACACTTGCTTATAAACCCAATTAAAACATCTATGACGTAGGACTGGACATGCGCACCTTTATAAAAAATGCTAATTCGCCGATTAACTAGCGCTGCGTGACTTGTATCATGTCGGGTTCACTTTGCCATCATGAGTCAGCTAAATTTGCCTCTCTACCTACGAAGAGAGGAACACCTTTTTGTTTACCAAGCACTTGAGCGTGGTTGCCCCCTGCATGGTCAGCACTTGAGCGTGGTTGCCCACTGCATAGTCAGCATTAATGTTTGTTTACTTGATAGCGTTGAGATCGATAGATAATTTTCAATTGTGGTTAAGAGGTGATTGCTCTGGTTAAAGAAATCAATATCAGCTAACTTCCTCTTGGATGGCAAAAGAACCTGACATGATTATTGAATATCAATGTATTATATTTGACCCACATTCAAAAGGTCAAATCGGTGATTCGCTGAGGATTAAATGCGCAGAATCAGTTCAGTTAGACATCAGAACCCCTGCTGAGATGAATTTGCACAGGGTTTGAGTTAGCCGATAATAGCTGTGAAGGGGGTCCTAGGGCCCCTACAACAGGTTTTCGCGCGTAGCGAAACCCCCCAAAAAATACATCGCCGCTCCATGTAATTGTCAAACTTAACGCAGCGGGTCCCTCGGTAGCAAAAAATTCCAAATCGGCCCAGTCCTTTTCGTGATATATTAGCATAAAGTGTTTTTTCGAGGGCGCTGTTCCAATTTCTTTTACCCATTTCTAATTTTATTTTATTAGTGTAATTGCACTTGCAATGTGCAAATTTGAGTAAAATTTCATGCGAAAATTCCTTCGGGAACAGGGTTTTTGAAATTTAGGCGGGTCTTTTTTGTCGCGGCATAATTTTTTTTTTTTTTTGGCCACCTTTTTGAAACGGTTCATCCGATTTTCATTGTTTCCCTGTATTTTGATCCTGTTTACATGCTTTATCACTGATTAGACTTTCAACGTAAAATCCATATCGAAAGGGGACCCCCCCTTTGGTCACCAACGGGTGGGAAATACCTTGGTCACTAAAGTGTTAATACATATGAGTAGGTGTTGTCCTCTCCTATTTATCGATGCTGAGGTCAGTTAAATTGGTCAGGGCGGTACGTAATTATGACGTCATAAAGTAACTTACAGGATGCATGATCATAATTTTTGATAATTTTAAAATTTAATATGATAGTTCACAATATCGATTTTTTTTATCGGACATGGTTGTTCATGACATTAATACCCCTCAATTTGGTGTATTGATTTTTCATTATCAAGCGTCCGTTATTAATATAAAAACACTGTAAATCATGTCTTGAAAGTTTAAGTTTCATAGCATGTAAATTAGTTTAGAAAAGACGACTTCAAATGTCACTTAGTTGCAACAACTACCACTCTACATCAAACTTTGTCAGCCTACTCACACCATTGTGTTGTTTTCATTATAATGACTGCTAACGATTTTTTAAAATTAAATTTTGCTTTGGTCAAGTGCGATTCCGTTTTTATGCAACAGGGGTAAAACCTCAAGACAATATACTATTCAGGTGACTTGGTCTTTCATATCTTAAAATAAATACCTTCTTAGTGTCCGATGCAGTGAACATTATGTCATTTAAATATATCTACAGAGCAATAAAAAATCTGATAATCAGTAGACGTCTTAAAAAAAGACTTTGCATCAACCTCTGATTGAACCTATAGTACCACATAGACAATCCGTGAGAGATAGCTCATTTCTTTCATTTAACTTGGCCTCAAGACTGTTACCAATCCTTTATTAAATTTCCAAGTTTATTCAGGTTTATATTATGACTAGAATAATATTCTACAGTTTATTTAACTTTGAAATACCAACCATTCAGATTGAAAAACACTTCATGAAAACAGTTCCAGTTGTTATTTTAGATGATTGCGTTATATATGCATATTTAAAGTAAACTACAAGTCTTCACCTTTTCTGAAATCACAATGATATATGAGTGTGAAGTGAATATTTTAGGCGCACCAACTATATTAACATTATTTAATTATATTAGATATCGGATGAAAAACTATACATAACAATAACTATTTATAAACAAAATGTACGTACTCTGTAAACTTAAAATATTGAATTTCATTAAAATTATTAAAATTAATGATTTATCAAAGTTTGTGTATTCTTGAAGTGGGATCATTAGCCTTTTCAACTAGTTTAATCTTTTTTCATAAGAAAACCACGATTTCGCACAATCTTGATTCCAACCTTAAATTATTCAAATGCAATTTTATGCTCCATATCTTGGGATTGAAAACACATTAAAGATGCTTAAAATGTGCCTGTGGTTAAGTCATTTGCGAAATCTGAACTGATGGAAGTCACAATGGGGGTTGCTTATCCTTGTTATAAATGCGTCTAGATGTTCTTTAAAGTAATTCTTGAAAAAATGAAGCACTCGTTTGTGAACAATTAAGGTTGCAAGTAAAATGAATACAATTTTGTAAAATCTGTCAAACTTCTAAAATAAAGATAATATTGAATACTGTGACAATCTGATGGTCTTCTTTATCATCATATTCATACCATTTCTCTTTCGCTTTATACAAAAATTGATGAAACAATAGCAGAAAACAATAAACCTCTTAAATGCTTTTCGAGGTGCATGGTAATATTTCTTTTGTTAACAGAAATGATTATAAAAATAAAATCCCACACTCTTTTTTTTCTCCTTCAATTTTCAATTATTTATATATTTTTATTGTTTATGATTCATAATAGGGTAAGATCTGCATTACCATTTAATGAGTACAAATAAATGTAACATGTATTTAATTTAAATACACACTTTAGTCCCGGGGATGGTAATTTACCTATGATGTCTTGTAATAATTATTTCGTCACATTTGCGGACGGTCTTAGATAGGGTATTCATTGAACAGATATGTTCCCGGATAGGGTATCCATGTAAATAGATATGGTATATTTATGGTCTCAAATTTCTCCAGTACAGTTTCCGGGCACAAATATCAGTTTATAGTGTAAATCGACTGTTAAGGAATAAATTATAATGAAAAAGGAAACGTAATTTTACACCTTTGTTATCAATATTTAAAACTTGAGGCTATAAATAATGTATCCAGATTTATTTTATAAGACCTGTATTAAAGTGAATTTTAAGTGCTAATATCCTATTTCACTAAGATTAAGTATTTTTTTCTTGCAAATTTGTTGAAGCTACTTGAATTTTAGTTTTGATAAGATTCACCGCAATTAGAATATCAAATATTAATTTTACTTCTTTCAAAATGATATTTTTAAAAAGAATATTGGTGGCTGTGAATGCATCGGGGGAAACCAGATACTCAAATTATTTTTAATGTATTTAAGATCATCTTAAATACATTTACAATTTTATTTATTCTGCTTTTAATTTATTTTAAATAACAAGTATAATGTGTTACTGAAATGATTTAAATCTTTGTACGAATATGAAAAATCTAATATTCTGACTTTTCTGTGAAGCATAAATATCCGTAAGTTTGTCTGAAATTTGTATAATCCAACATCTTACACTAGTGCTCTTTGATGCTCAGACATTTCCCTAAATTGAAACAAGGACCCTTAAATTCGAAACTTAAAATCAATCCTAGCTGTTTAGGCACGTGTTGGGTAAATCCAATTAGGTATTTGTAAACTACCGTAAAAACTTTGTTTGAAAAAATAACCTTCCTTTCCTTAGTTACACACTTAAAGGTAATTAATATTGTTGATTAATTGAATATTTTTCTTAAAACAATCTATTTGCAAATTTTGCAAGGCATATCATTTACAAATAACAAAAAGAGAAGCGGTTCTAAAATAATTGAAACCTGATATTTTTTTTAAATAACGAAATTCAATTTTTTTGCAAATAACGAAGGAAAAAACTTTAAATGCCCTGCAAGTTTCAGCCACATAGCATGCATATTTTTGTACATGGTTGGATGAAACTCAATATTGTGAGTTTGTTTCTAGAACATTTTACATCAAGATAATGTGCATCATAATTCTTACAATAAAACCTTAATGGAAGCAATGAATAGTTTGTTTGCTAGGTTGTAAAACATGTATTCACGTGATCCCTCCGGCCTTGGCTTCTGTTCTCCAAAATTTTAGGTCAACAACTCGTATGTAGATCATAACTACACAGGGCTCCAAGATACACCAATCAAATAGAAAAAAAAAATACTAGCCCATAGTCTTATCCATAATAGCATACAGGTATATGTATAATTCGATCAATTTTAAGTACTCATCATCAAAGATTTTATTCCGTCTCATACAAGCACTAAATATTCATATCGGTCTGCTGTTGAGATGTTAAGGGGAAAGTGTTTTTAAATTAACTGCTTTTAGGCTAGTAAAAATAAAAAATGTGTTAAAGTAACGACATTTACAGGATAATAAGAGACACACTATATACGTACAACAACATATCAAAAATCTACTTCATGGAACAGCGATTAATTTGCATAAAACAAAATGGCCGCCCAAACAGAGTGTGAAATTTCAAAAATGTGTTAATTCATGCTTAAAATCATTCTATTGTGTTCCACTCATCACAAAGAATCAGGAAAAGCATACTTTTTCAATCTCCGTAATATGGTTAATAAGTTATATCCAAAAACAAAATCATTACCCTCGTACATGCATTTAATTTCTTGTTGTTTTGCGAAGTATTTTTTGGATGTTTGAGCTAATAAAAGGCAAGTTCAACTGATTTTTTTTAGATTTCGATTCTTTATCAATATTATTTACTTATTTGTTAACAATTATTTCTTTAAAAATAATAATTTTACTAGAATTCTAGAATTTAAGCAAAAATAGCATTTTGAGATTTTTTTGCTACTAATAAGCACCTGAGAAATCGCCATTATGAAAAAAAAATGCATGCTTTGAAACTCAAACTTGCAGGAAATGTAAGTATATCATTTCCTTTAATCTAGGGTCAAGAAATTTTATTAATTTATATTGGTACAGTGTTGGTTTATGTTGTGTCCGCATAATGGTCACTAATGTTATTCTAAATGTCGTGATATGAAATTGTGACTGGCCACTCTACTGGGAAATCAAGCAATTGTTAGGTGTACGTACAGCGAGCTTTGAAAGAAATATCTAAGAGCGAGGTATTTTATTGAAAGACATTCTCTCTGGAGGAAGGCTTAGTATTGTTCAAATTGCGGGGTCTAGAGATGGAGCACAAAACCGATTGCATTTAAGATTATACAGATATAATCTTTGGTAACATTGTAACGTAAGTTACACGAAAATAATAAAGAAGTTTTCAGGCATGTTTATGCGAATAGGTCGGATTGTTGATAGAGTTGAAATCTTAATGATGTTATTAACGATTACTTCAAGAATTCATATTCTACGCATCCGATATACAAAAGCTATCTTATTATTAAAAACACAAAATAACATCAGCTTTAAAAAGAACATGCTTGGCTGGAGTGTTTATTATAATTTAGTTGTGATAAAGTGTTGATTGAAGAAATTACACTCCAAGGACATTAAAAAGTACATGGTGCATTGTTCAAAAATAGGAGTCGCCAGGTTTTAAAAAGTCATACAATATGTCCAATCACAAAATAACCTTATATGGGCGGCCATTTTGAAAATGGCAGCTATCTTGAATTTATTAAAAATCATTATTATTATGATAATAATTCCCAGTCATTTTAAACTAAGCAAAGTTCAAATATAGCATATTTTTTATGTCGACGGCAGCCATTTTTTTTATTTTAATAACCATAGTTTAAGCTACCTTTGTGCCAAATTTCACACTTTTCACCAAAAACAGTAGTTTCACCCCTTTGCAGCACTATTATGACTGAACAATTTGATGCTTTAGTAAATTATAGAATACGGAAGTCATAGTTTCAGTTATGATTCACTGGGCTATTTTGATTATTAATTATAGAATAGGAAGAACATAATATAAAAAAATGAAAGCAAAATTGTATTTACTAGGGCCTGTGAATCTTTGTGACTAAATAAATTAAAACTTGCTAATAAAACTATGCTTATGTTATTACTATGTTGTTATCAGACAATCAAAACATCACAAAACAATTTAAAGAAGCCCACATTATACCTATGGAGCAAAACCCCATTTTAGGGATAAAACTGCAACGAGAAATTATTTTAATGTGTCCTATCTATTTGTGTTCTATGGACCATAGGTAACAACACTACACTCTTAGAAGGCCGGGATCAAATTTTTGATCCTTTTTTGGGATCATTTTATTTTGATCCTTTAAGGATCACTTTTGATCCTTTAAGGATCACTTTTGATCCTTTTACGGATCAATATATACAAAAGGATCAAATTCACCAGGATCATTTTTGATCCTTTTTTAGGATCATTTTATTTTGATCCTTTTGATTACAATATCAAAGTTTTGATCCATATTTCTGGATTACTTTGATACGGAGAGGATGAGCTCACATTTTGATACCGCGTTTGGATGCAACATCATGTTTTGTTTCATATTTGAGTACCGTGACCCCATAACCGCTACATAGCGGGGAATGTATGGTGTAACATGAATAAATACATTGATTTCATCAGACAGTGCCGTGGTCGAGTGGTTAGAGCATTGGTCTCTTAATTACCAGCAGGTATAAGTGGCGTGGGTTCAAACCCTGCTAGGGTCACTTCAGTGTGATGTTTTTATGCAGATCTTTTTATAAGAAATATTTGATCCTTTTTTCGGATCAAAAATTGTGATCCTTTTTATGGGATCATTTTGATCCTTAAAGGATAAGCTCATATTTGATACCTAAAAAGGATCAAAATTGATCCTTTTTGTCTCATATTTGATACTTTCTTTATAAGAGTGTAGGGTGGACACAAAATCCGTCACTTGGGGGGGGGGGTAAAAGTCGTTGCAATGGGGGCATTTCAAAATGGGTCAAATTCTGTTGTTAACCATTCTAACATGTTCCTCTCATCATAAGGAAGCAGACAAAGTATACTTTGACCAATATCTGATGAAGGGTTTTTGAGATATAACCGAAAACATGAAAGGTGGTTACAGGGGTCACATGTTTGGCCTATGGGAGTCAAAAAATTTAAAAGTATCCGATTTTGTTCGAAATGGTCTCAAATTGTTCATCTTGCAAAACTGTCTACATAAAGGAATATTTTCCAACGTCTTCGATCAATCGTTTCTATGGTATCAAGAAAAATTCCTTATTTCCAATTGGTGAAAATACATGAAATAGCAAAACCTTCATATCGACCTGTAACCATAGCAACGGTTGATCGTAGACATTTGAAAATATTACTTTGTACAAACAGTTTTGCAAGACGAACAATTTGAGACCATTCTGAACAAAATCGGACACTTTTGAAACTGTTGACTCCCATAGACCCATCTCTTGACCCTTGATTTGACTTTTTTTGATTTGATGTTTTTAGATATAACTCTTGAAGCATTCATCGGAGATGGGTCAAAGTTTACATTTTCTGGTTCGTTAAGATGAGAGGAACATGTAAGAATGGTTTTGAACAAGATTTGGCCAATTTTCAAATTTGCCCCCTGCAATGATTTTTACCCCCTCCTGCATGGTTCCGTGCAACAAAATGATTTTGTGTCCCACCCTAGTGATGTTACCTATGGTCCATAGCACCCATCTAGATAGGACACATTAAAATAATTTATCGTTGCAAGTAAACATGTTTTGCTCCCTAGGTATTACTTAGAATGAAAATATTACACGTATCAAATTGACAATAGATATGTAAGGCTCGATTACTAAGTTAAAGTGACTGAGGTTTGTCATGTATCCTACACAAACTCATGTCTTTATGAGTTATAATAGTTTTGTTTTACCCTCCGGTAGAAAATAGTAATGTTTTGTAAAATGGTCTAGCTTTCAACTCTTTATGATAAAATTAATTCCTTGAACCTAAATTAAAATATGTTATTCCCCATGATTTAGTTATATAACAATATATAATGCATTTTGTTAGGGCACTGGAGATACCGGGCCCTAGGGTAAACCACATTGTACAAACAGTGCTAGTGAGGTACTAAAATAAAAGGTGGCGGCCTATTTTATATAATTGGTATATGGTCTTTTATTGAAAATTGTGAAAGTATGCATATAACTTGAATATCCCTGGGTTGCCACACAGAATGTAACCATCCGCGTTATAATATGTTAATGAAAAGGATTTAGGGTATTTTTGACCAGCAAAACTAGGATTATGGGTGACTTTGCTGGTTTACCCGGAATAAACAACAGCCAACTGCCCAAAACCGGACGTTTAACCGGAATTCAACCGTCCAAAACCGACAAAAAAACTACCGGCTTGGTATTGAAATGGCTTTATATGATTCTAACAGTAGTATTTCTATCTAAAAAGATGACCGCAAGACATTTTATACCTCCAACTACCTATAATAGATTAATAAACATATAAAAAGCTGAAAGTTGTTTATAAATATGTGCTCTGGCAAAATGAGAGGAAAGTCGCACATTTCAAAATTGAGTTTATTGCATATTTTAATTCTTTCACCATTCTTCATTTAGAGATCGAAATCTAAAGTATTTCACTGAAAATATTGCAATAAATATAAGCTGCAAATCGATTTCAAGATAAAGGTTACTTCAGTGTATAATAGCAACATGCAATCAATTAACCGTGAATAATTGCACTTCCCGTTAAAATTGACCTTCAAAACGTTATATATAGGTAAACACGTACACTGTTACACTGCTGGGCAATTGTTTAACGTTGGGCAAATAATATACCCAACGTTGGGTAAACTATGAACAACCCATTTGTTGGGTAAATAATATTAACCAACTGTTGTTGAAATTTTACCCAATATTTGGGTAATTAGCAAAAACTTTTACCCAACAGTTAGGTAATTAGCCAACATTGTACGCAACGTTGGTAGTTATTTACCCATAAGTTGGGTTGTTCATAGTTGAACCAACGTTGGGTATATTATTTGCCCAACGTTCTAACAGTGTATGCATAAAGGCGTTTTATGTCAAAAAACTAAATGTTATTTGTTCACCCTATTTTTACCTTAGATGCCATTTATTCAAAGTGTAGATTTGCGACTTTCCTCTGATTTTGCCAGAGCAACCCATATATATAATAAAATAGTTACCACGGCATAAAACAGAAAAACCGAACAATACTTAAAACATAAACATGGACTGTGTATTCAATCATTTGGTATATCAGAGAAAAAGATTCTTATAAGAAGATATCAGCATTATTGTATTAGCATTTCATGTTTTGTAAATATAAAACCTCGGGAATATAACATATCCATATAGTATCCATATTTCTGTTTTTTTCCTAGAAAAAATTGCAAAGAGGCAGTAGGTATAATAGGTGTAAATGTTTACAAAAAAACAAGTTAGGAAGAGTAGGGGCTGGGGAACCTTATTTTTCGGGGGGTCATTAAAAATAGGGGTCATTTGCCCAAAGTTATGCCTAAAGTATGTCGTATTTGACATCAAATTAAGGGAAATGTAATCTTAAACACTGGTTGATTTGTTTATTTTTTTACTTTATCACCTTGTAAAACATTTTACCTAACTAAAGACATTATGACCCCAAAATTGAGATTTTTCGTTAAAATAGGTCAATATTGAAAATGTTGCTATTATTGTCTCTAAATTAAGGTTTATTTAGAAAAGAAAATAGCAAAGAAGCTGATTTCAACTAATTGTGGAAGGTGTCAATATTTACCCCAAAAAAGTAAGGAAGGGTGGAGGCTCGGGAACCCGACTTTAAAGGGTCATTAGAAATAACGGGTTATTGGTCATAAGCTATGCGTAAAATATGCCGTGTTTCATATCTAATTAGGAAAATGTAATTTAGAACACTGGGTCTGTTTTTTATTTTATTACTCTATCACCGTGCAAAATGTTACACCTAATAAAGGACCTAAAATTTTAGATGTTTCGTTAAAAATAGGTCAAAATTCAAAATTTTGCTATTATTATCCCTAAAGCTGATTTCAACTATTTGTGGTATTTATAGATGACAATATTTACCTAAAAGAAGTAAGGGTGAATGGGAGTTGGAGAAGGGGTGGGGTTCATTAAATATATAGGCTATTAATTCGAAATTATGCTTGAAGTACGTCATGTTTGATATCGAAAATATAATAAAAACATGATGTTCAATTTGTTATCTTATCACCTAGCAAAAATGCTTTACTGATTGAAGACGCAATGCCCTGAAAATTGTGATTTAATGTGCAAAATAAGTCAAAATTCAAAATGTGGTAATAATAGTTTAAATATCAATTCTTTACTGACTTGTTTGTTTAAAAGGAAGGCTATTGGTATACTTGTCCTGTAAGTTTTCGCTCCATAGCATGCATGAACATTGTGTATATTTCAAAATGGCGACTTTAACCCTTTACATACAACTTTTTGGCGATCAATCAAAATGGGTCCCAATATTGAGTATGAGTTTTACGGCTATCTATTATTCGTTATAGTTTGAATATATCTTATTAAGCCTTTTCTACCAGGGTTGCTCCCCCCTTGATTGCATAGAAATGCCAAAAACTTACTTCAGCTATTTAAGTAATTTATTTCTTAAATTCTTAGTGGTCATTTTGATGACAGAATGGTAGGAAAGTAAAAATAAAGTAGGCCTCCCAAAGTTCGGAAAAGGGGTTAAAGCTAGACACAATTTTGAAATAAACACACTGTACCTTACAAAAATAACATTTACTTTGCTCATAAGCAAACAAACTCGGTGAAAGAAAAAATGATATTTAGAACTCTAATTGCATTACGTCTTCAATCAGGTAAAACATTTTGTAAGGTGGTAGAGTAATAAATTGAACATCACTATCAGTGTTTTCATTATATTTCTATTAATTTGATATCAAACATGACACATTTCAAGCATAATTTAGAGTCAATAATCTAATAACCAAATAATCTAATGACCCCATAAAGGTTCCCCAACCCCAATTCACCCATACTTTTTTTTTGGTTATTATTGACACCTATTAATTCCACAATCATTTGAAACCAGCTTCTGTGCCATTTTCTTTTCAAAATAAACACGAATATAGAGAAAATTATAGCAAAACTTAAACCCTTGATCTATTTTTAACAAAAAATTAAAATCACGATTATTAGGTCATATTTTCTCAATTAGGTAACAAAATAAACAATTCACCCTGTGTTATCAATTACTTTCCCTTAATTTGATGTTTAATACGACATAAAGAAATGGAGAAATACGCACCGTACACTAGAACATTAATAACAATAAGACAAATCACAAACAGGCCAGGATTTCATTTAATTAGAAAAAAATCCTGGCCGAACAGGACATACTTTATGCATATTTTAGGGCAAATGACCCCTGAAAAATAAGGTTCTGTAAATACTTACACCTATAATATTCACAAACAGTTGAAATCAGCTTCTTTGCCATTTTCTTTTCTAAATAAAATCTAATTTAGATATAATAATAGCAAAATTTTGAATTTTGACTATTTTTAACGAAAAATCACGATTTTTAAGTCATAATGTCTCTAATTAGGTATAATGTTTTGTTTTTGCAAGGTAACAAAATAAACAATTAACCCAGTGTTATAAATTACATTTCCCTTAACTTAATGTTTAATAGACATACTTTATGCATATTTTAGGGCAAATGACCCCTGAAAAATAATTTTCTGTAAATATTTACACCTATAATATTCACAAACAGTTGAAATCAGCTTCTTTGCCATTTTCTTTTCTAAATAAAATCTAATTTAGATATAATAATAGCAAAAAAAATTTAACTAAAAATCACGATATTTAGGTAATAATGTATCTGATTAGGTATAATGTTTTGCAAGGTGATAGAGTAACAAAACAAAAAGATCACCAAGGGTTTTAAATTACATTTCCCTTAATTTATTGTCAAATACGACATGCTTTATGAAAAAATTAGGGCAAATTACCCCTTTTTAATGACCCCCCGAAAAACAAGGTTCCCCAGCCCCTGCCCTTCCTCACTTTATTTACATAACACATCATAATCAGTTGAAATCAGCCTCTTTACAATTTTTTCTAGGTTTGGCCAAAATTAGAGCTAATTTATGGTAGTATTAATAAAAGAAACGAATACTATTTAGAATAAATTAAGTTCAAGTCTTAGCTTGAAAAAGTAATTCCTAATATTGCATATTCGCTTACTCAAATATTTGTCATAATGTATTAATAAAAACATAAGTTAGTTAAAAGTCGAAAGCCTTGTCATATGATTTCAAACAGGGAAGCATCTTTCCGAGAGATGTAAATAATATCCTCTACACTAGTAATGCCTGCAAGTTATTGAGGCCAAAATAACTCGCAGCAATATGAAAGTGACCGATGTCACCAGGTGTATAAAGTCAATAATTCTTGTCCCGAGGAGTCATGTTACTCACATATTAAACAAGCAGTAGTTGATAAATCAGATACACGTGACTAAAAGTTTCGATAATATTGTTTGTCAGCCTACTTTTCTTTCAACCGTATCTATCTATCTATCTATCTATCTATCTATCTATCCATCTATCTATGTATCTATCTATCTATGTATCTATCTATGTATGTATCTATCTATCTATGTATCTATCTATCTATCTATCTATCTATCTATATTTTTTACATTTGTTTAAATATCTTTTAAGAAATATTATATGCTTTCAAGGTATGACTATTTGCAAAAAAATACGTAACCTTTCCGAAAAAACGAAATGTTAAATAAATCTTATATAGCCAGTTAATATACTGAACATATCAACCTCTCCTTGAACCATGTGCCACAGAGAACATCCGTGCTTATTTGACGGATTCGTCCTTCCTTTACTTTGCCTTAAGACTCAACACAAACTCTATATTAAATTTCAAAGTTTATCCAGTTATAATATCAGAATCATAATATTTTTTAAGCTTACTTCTTTCATTTTGAACATCGCCCATTCGATATGTATAATTTTCTATGAAAACAGTTTCAGTGCTTGTTTTTTATGATTGTGTTTTATGAAATAACATCATCAAAATTGCAAGAAGTACATATAAATACCACTCCATATTTACGATGTTACATTGGTGTGAAATGTTATGTGTATTTCACTTATTACGGTTCAAAAAAAAGAGTAGGTACATAATATGAAAGGCTATTTATATAAATTACTATTACAAACGGTACTCTCTGCATAATCATAAATAACATTTGGTTAATTTCATTCCGGTTGTTAATTGGTTTATAATGCTAAAAAATGTTAACTGTTCCAACTATTTGGTAAATTAAATATATACAAAATTCAACTAGAAGATTTATCCTTGTCTTACAAAGGTGTTTTTTAATTATGATTTATTTAAAGTCTAATCGTGACCTGCAGGTTAGCTTGCTATAGAGATTATTGCATTATTAAACACATTTATACAAACACAATGCAATAATAGGATGCAGCTTAATCAGCATCAATGTTGCAACATTAAAACATCTATATCGTCTAACCGCAAGAAATGAGTATAAAGTGACTTTCTCAGAGACACATCACGTTAGCACGAGTGGGGCTCGAACTTATTCAATTCAATTCAATTCAAGCTTTATTTCCATTTAAAAAAAATACAGGAATACAGTAAAGTACAAATACAATAAAAGAAGACATATGGAGGAATAGACTGGGAGGCCAAAAAGTAGTCTACCCCTTATGAAATAAATGAGTAACATAAAAAACACCATTGTTACCTATACCAAACAAGACAGGACAAGGACGCGGACGGGACGTGGACGGGCTCAAAAATCGAAAAACGAGAGGGGCAAGATATAATACTTGTAGATTTCAATAGTGAAAACTTATTCGTACTTTTTAATGAGGGACTGTTTAAGTGTATTGCGAAAGTGTTTAACAGTTTTTGTTTCTTTTAATGATTTGGGGAACGGGTTCCAAAGAATTGGGCCGCGAGAACGAATTCCTTGGTCGGAGAAAGATTTTTTGTTTTTTGTTAAATGAAGGTCATTGACATGTCTTGTTGGATAGTCGTGGATATCTGATCGTTATGTAAAATAGTTCTTAAAAGCTACCGGGAGATCATTAATAGAATATTTGTACATAAATAATCCGAGTTCCAATGTATACATGTCACTTATTGTAAGAACATTACTATTGGCAAATAATGGACCGGTATGTCTTCTGTAGTGACTTTTAGAGACAGTCCTTATTGCCCATTTTTGAAGTTTGACTAGTTTATCAATATACAATTTGCATGTGTTTCCCCATATGAGTATGCCATAATTAATGTAGGGTAATATCAACGTACAATAAAGTGTATGTAATATA